>JAPYKE020000642.1:0-93370 GCA_028554795.2 Sinohyriopsis cumingii | reverse complement strand
AATCCGATCATGCCGACTGCTACCAAAGTTTAGAAGTTATCCCTTTTAAATTTATAATTTTAAATTATGGTCCAGAAAAAATTAATCGGAGTTAAATAATGCTCTATTTTATATGTAATAAGTCGACCTCCAGTAGTCTTACCGTTAAAAGGACTTGCAATAATGAAAATAAAATTAAAATCCAAAATCCCCTAACGATTATACACATTGATAATCAGAACAGTGGTATCAACAATCATTATCCTAATAAGGAAGTATGCATATATAAACCCTATCTGTTTTACATCACACAGCCCCTGGGTAGTAGCAAATATTAATATATTACGGGTTATGTGTTTTACTAGGGAGTGCTGTTTACTACCTTTCACCGAGCCCTAGGAGACTGTTACGATGACAAACCAATCTAACACTTAGTATCTGTGATTATCAAATTTGATATGATCAATCTATATACTTTCCGATCAAAGTTAGTCAATCAAACGGAAAATACAGGATTGTACGGAGGATGCGAAACCCTGGCACTGGCTGAGTTAGGTTTTAAAGGTAGGATGGGAGTTTATAAACTCCCACGTGCACTGGCCTAGGGAGAATTAATCGCGTTACCTCTTTATTTTGTTTCTTATTAAAATGTCGCATAGGTTTTTGTTCTTCCGATATGCTGTAACGAGCTTTTGATGATAAATCAGAGGGAAATTTATCTGAATTTTGCCGTACGCTTCTCTAATCAATTTGGCGGCAAGAGTTGCTTTAGTGTTATATGTGATGACAAACGGCAAAATGTCCCCCATTTCTTCGTGCAAATTAAGACCGAATGGGCTAACGGTTCCAAGTTTTTTGATCCAATAAGCCTCTCTTTTTGTGAGATTTTCCTTATTTGTCACCATTTCAATGGGAAGGATTGAACAGTCATCCAAAGAGTGTCCATCGCTATTAAAATGATTGGAAATGGATTTATTTTCTTTATGAATTATATCAAAGCGGTGTCTCGTGAAACGATCTCTAAGTGTAAGAGTGGTTTGTCCTACATATTGTTTACCACATGCATCGCATGAAATTAGATAAATGATATTCCTGGAGTCACACGATACGTTTTGTTTGATTAAAATAGTTTGATTATTCGTATGACTGGTGAAACTGTTTGTTTCTTTAAAAAATGGACATGTAGCGCATCTTCGGCCTTTACATGGCATAGCTTTCCCTATAGTATGCATGTCTCCCTTTATTTCATTTAAAGTAGTGTTTTTGATTTGTCTTAAGAATCGTTTGGAGTAGCCCCTGTCCCTCAGAGTTCTGAATAGTGTGTTACTGGCCCTCTGAAAGTCCTCATTTCTTGTACACAGCCTGTGGAATCTAATTATTTGCGATTTAAGAATCCCCATAAATGTATGTCTAGGATGGAACGAGGATTTATGGAGCAACTGGTGTGTGTCGGTGGGTTTAAAATAGACTTTAGAGTCAAGTTTTCCAGTCTTTTCGAAATCTGGCCCTTTAAAAATGGTCGTATCTAAAAAATCTACCGAATTCTCCATTACATTTGCCTTTAATTTGACCGATGGGTGGAAATTGTTTAAAATCGAGAAGAACTGATCAAATTTTTTTCGTGAAAGTGTCCAAATCAAAAAGATGTCATCCAAAAATCTAAGGTAAACAAGTGGGAGATAATTACACTTTTTGAAAACTTCTTTCTCCCATTCGGCCATAAAAATATTTGCATAATTTGGGGCAAATTTCTTCCCCATGGCGGTCCCTGAAACTTGTAAATACCATTTTCCATAGAATTCAAAGTCATTGTTAACCAAACCCAGATTCAACAGTTCTAAAATTTCCAGGTCTGGTCTTTTCGGGTCGGGGTTACTCCTGAAACAATTCCTTACTGCTCCTAAGCCTGCCATGTTGTCGATATTAGTATACATGCTTTCTACATCTAAAGTAACGAGAAGGCTGTTTTGTGGAATTTTGATATGCCTAATTTTATCTAAAAAATCGTTCGTATCTCTGAGATATGCCGGATGTTTCGTGGCTAAAGGTGCTAAAAAGGAATCTATGTATTCAGATATTCGATAAGATTCGCTCCCCACATCCGATACGATCGGTCTACCCTGAGGAATTTTGAACGGAATATACCAAGTTTCTGGTTCTTTATGAATTTTTGGCAAAGTGTACATGTGTCTCGGTCTGGGATTCTCGGGTGGGGTTAAGTAAGCTGCTTGTTTCTTATTTATGCATCTATTTTTCAATAATCTGTGTACAATCAGTGTAATCTTTTTACCCGTTTCGGGATAAATCGGGTTTTGTATTTGTCTGTAATGTTTCTTATTACTTAGTTGTTGTTGTATTTCCTGTATATAATCCTCTGTGTCTAAAATGACTGTGGCCGAACCTTTATCGGCTTTTCTTATCACAATATTTGTATCTTGTTTTAGAGAATTTATGGACGCTAATTCTTCTTGAGTTAGATTTGGTTTTTCTTTATCAAATTTCCATCGTGAAATATGTTTAAAAACTTCATCAGTAATGTTTCTAATGGTTGAAGGAAATGTAGAAAGTGGAGGGCACCATTCGCTTTTTCCCACAAACGGGACACTCACCGATTTGTTCTTTAAATGAAAGAAATGAGTTATCATCAATTTTCTAGTAAATTCTTTCACCGGTTGAGTGATTGTCGCTACATCCACATATCTCGGAGTCGGAACGAATTTTAGTCCTTTATTCAAGAGTGAAAATTCTATTTCTGTGATTTCCCTAGAGCTCAGGTTTACAACTGTTTTCCCTAGTTGTTTTACTATCTTTTCCCTACAGTTTTCTGTACTTGTTGAAAAACCTGCTTAGAAGCGTGCATCTGTTCGTACCATCTGTCCAGAATCCACTGTGCCGATTTCGGGCTCCAGTGAATTCCATCCAGACTGAACGACATTTCGTCCCTTTTCCCGGTGTATAAAGCTTTCACTCCCTCGATTTGAATTTTGGATATAGTTTCGTTTAATTTCGATAGATTGTATGCCTCTGTAGGTTTCCTAGATTGAAGATTTTGCGAAATTGGAATTTTCGCTATAAAAATCTCCGAGTTAGGAAATCTACCCCTAGTCGTTCTGAGCAGGTCTTTCATTGATTGACTTACTTTATCTGTGTTTGTGTTTTCTCTATCATTAGTTCCTACGTTAATAATTATTCTTCTGGGTTTTTCTTGATATCGATAATTCTTGACTAATTCTAGCACATGTTTTATTTTAGCCCCGGGGTACGCCTCTACTTGTACATTTTTGTCCGTCACATTGGTGAATCGAGAAAGATTTGAGTCCCCGATTATCAGATCCGCACTAGTAATCTTCGGTATGTCCCAATCCGATTTTGGACCAGCGTGTCTCGTTACTCTGCCCGGTTTCCTCGGTGAACTAACGATGGTAGCGTACGTCTGCTTCGGGATAGTCGGCGATGTACCCTGTGGCCCTGCTGGGGATAACGACTGGCGCCCTGGTGAAAGACTACGTCTTGGTGATGGTGACCTAGATCTTACCATTTTATCCAATAAATTCAGGGCAGGGACAGACAGACACCTGGACAGTCGATGTATAGAACTCAATGCCGCCGTTGCTCCGTTTACCAGGGGGCTTGATGTATTGTTGTCCATTCTCTTCTCCAAAGATTGTCTTACCTTTTTGGGGGGCGATTCCTGTTTCTTGTACCTTTTGGGGGTGTAAATTCGATTATCCCTATCACTAGTGTCTGAAATGCGTCTTTTTGATGGTGTCCGGATCAGTTGTGAGTCCAAAATTTGCAATGGCTGAAACCGATTACTCAGCGTAATTGTGGGTTCCAGGGGATGCTTTTTAGGGGTCGTTTTGCGTGGGCTAATATAGGGCGACTTATCAGTTGTAAGAGTTGTTATATGGGGACGAAGGTTGGTGTTTGCTGTATTTCTATTGTGCTTATTAGGCGCTATCGGTAAAAGTGATCCTATAATCGCTTTGTATTCCTGGATTGTTTGGAACCGCAATTTCTTCTTTAAATTATTTTTCCCCCAGTCAAGCGCCTGGTTGGAAAAGGACCTAATGGTAAACTCGGAAAAATTTAAACCAACAATCATTCCCATAAGTTCTGAAATTCTGTCTTTGTAGTGTGTGCATAGAGTCTGAGCGACCTTAGTGGCCCACATTCTATTTAATCCCTGTAAATTACTCCTAAGTGTGGAATTAGACTGAGCTGGTTTCAAAAAGTTGTCCAAATGTTTCACCTGTTGTTCAAATCCGTTTGTACGAGTTGTACCTGAAGTTTGCGGTGTCAGAATTTTCAGATGATGCAACGCCTGTAAAATTTGATAAAAGAGCTTGATGAAATGGCCATTTGGATTATGGCCTTCCTGCCTTTTATCCATGAACCCTCGGCGCCCACCTCTATTCATTTTCAAACCGTGATTTCGATACATTAAAAAATGAATGAAATTATCAAAAAATGGTGAAACTCATAAAATAAAACCTGAAACGAAATTATAGGAAGCAACAAATGAATGAATATACAATGTACGATAAATATAGCTAAAAAAATGTCCTCTGGATCCCAGGACTTTGTGACTGAAAATATTATCTAATCATTCGGATGAAAAAACGTGTACTTATCTTTTTTTCGGCAGTTGTAAAGGCGCTCGATCCTCTGTCCTTTCTTTCCTCCTAAGAATTAATCCATTCGAATAAAACACAGAAATGTTTGGCACAAGGCTCTTGCTACGCCAAAAAGGGCGATATTAAACTCGTCTTTAACCTTTTTAGCGATTTGTCCACTTGGCTCCAGTATTCACTTATGAAGGGTCCAAAATCCCTACAGAGCGATGATGAATTTATGCACGTCTCTGTGTGAATCGAATCAATCTGAAAATCAATTAATTATGTTAAACTTTCTCCAATTGACCTAAAATGCCAATTAAAGATTTTTAAGAAGAAAGTTGGCAATCAATAAAAAATTTTTTTTGTTTTTTGTTTTTTATAGTTTTTTTGTTTTTTTGTATTTTTTTAGATTAATTATGTACAACAATGTCAATAAAACATGAAATAGTGAAATAAATTCCTGTCAAATAATAAGAACATCAAGCTACTACCCGTCTCGTCACTAGGCCTTTCGGCGTATTGCCTTCGTCAGGTGACTCGAACAATCTGAAGGGCTGTGTGTGATGCTCGGGTATATATGCTCGGACCTTATCTCCACCCCCCTCCCCTTTACCTTGGTCGGCTGCTTTCATCTTTCAATGCGCTTTGAGAGCAAGTTTTTTTGCGCGTGCCGCTAGAGTCTATTCCAATTAATTTAATTAGTGCGCACCTGTCGGGTCGGCGTAAACAAAAGGATTAGTGCACACCTGGCAGCAGCAATGAGTAGTACCTGAGCGGTCACTTGCCAAAAAACATGTGTACACCTTATTATTGTCCCATTGAAGCCCAACTAAGAGTCGGTTTGAGTACTTATATAATTAAAATCAATCCGATCATGCCGACTGCTACCAAAGTTTAGAAGTTATCCCTTTTAAATTTATAATTTTAAATTATGGTCCAGAAAAAATTAATCGGAGTTAAATAATGCTCTATTTTATATGTAATAAGTCGACCTCCAGTAGTCTTACCGTTAAAAGGACTTGCAATAATGAAAATAAAATTAAAATCCAAAATCCCCTAACGATTATACACATTGATAATCAGAACAGTGGTATCAACAATCATTATCCTAATAAGGAAGTATGCATATATAAACCCTATCTGTTTTACATCACACAGCCCCTGGGTAGTAGCAAATATTAATATATTACGGGTTATGTGTTTTACTAGGGAGTGCTGTTTACTACCTTTCACCGAGCCCTAGGAGACTGTTACGATGACAAACCAATCTAACACTTAGTATCTGTGATTATCAAATTTGATATGATCAATCTATATACTTTCCGATCAAAGTTAGTCAATCAAACGGAAAATACAGGATTGTACGGAGGATGCGAAACCCTGGCACTGGCTGAGTTAGGTTTTAAAGGTAGGATGGGAGTTTATAAACTCCCACGTGCACTGGCCTAGGGAGAATTAATCGCGTTACCTCTTTATTTTGTTTCTTATTAAAATGTCGCATAGGTTTTTGTTCTTCCGATATGCTGTAACGAGCTTTTGATGATAAATCAGAGGGAAATTTATCTGAATTTTGCCGTACGCTTCTCTAATCAATTTGGCGGCAAGAGTTGCTTTAGTGTTATATGTGATGACAAACGGCAAAATGTCCCCCATTTCTTCGTGCAAATTAAGACCGAATGGGCTAACGGTTCCAAGTTTTTTGATCCAATAAGCCTCTCTTTTTGTGAGATTTTCCTTATTTGTCACCATTTCAATGGGAAGGATTGAACAGTCATCCAAAGAGTGTCCATCGCTATTAAAATGATTGGAAATGGATTTATTTTCTTTATGAATTATATCAAAGCGGTGTCTCGTGAAACGATCTCTAAGTGTAAGAGTGGTTTGTCCTACATATTGTTTACCACATGCATCGCATGAAATTAGATAAATGATATTCCTGGAGTCACACGATACGTTTTGTTTGATTAAAATAGTTTGATTATTCGTATGACTGGTGAAACTGTTTGTTTCTTTAAAAAATGGACATGTAGCGCATCTTCGGCCTTTACATGGCATAGCTTTCCCTATAGTATGCATGTCTCCCTTTATTTCATTTAAAGTAGTGTTTTTGATTTGTCTTAAGAATCGTTTGGAGTAGCCCCTGTCCCTCAGAGTTCTGAATAGTGTGTTACTGGCCCTCTGAAAGTCCTCATTTCTTGTACACAGCCTGTGGAATCTAATTATTTGCGATTTAAGAATCCCCATAAATGTATGTCTAGGATGGAACGAGGATTTATGGAGCAACTGGTGTGTGTCGGTGGGTTTAAAATAGACTTTAGAGTCAAGTTTTCCAGTCTTTTCGAAATCTGGCCCTTTAAAAATGGTCGTATCTAAAAAATCTACCGAATTCTCCATTACATTTGCCTTTAATTTGACCGATGGGTGGAAATTGTTTAAAATCGAGAAGAACTGATCAAATTTTTTTCGTGAAAGTGTCCAAATCAAAAAGATGTCATCCAAAAATCTAAGGTAAACAAGTGGGAGATAATTACACTTTTTGAAAACTTCTTTCTCCCATTCGGCCATAAAAATATTTGCATAATTTGGGGCAAATTTCTTCCCCATGGCGGTCCCTGAAACTTGTAAATACCATTTTCCATAGAATTCAAAGTCATTGTTAACCAAACCCAGATTCAACAGTTCTAAAATTTCCAGGTCTGGTCTTTTCGGGTCGGGGTTACTCCTGAAACAATTCCTTACTGCTCCTAAGCCTGCCATGTTGTCGATATTAGTATACATGCTTTCTACATCTAAAGTAACGAGAAGGCTGTTTTGTGGAATTTTGATATGCCTAATTTTATCTAAAAAATCGTTCGTATCTCTGAGATATGCCGGATGTTTCGTGGCTAAAGGTGCTAAAAAGGAATCTATGTATTCAGATATTCGATAAGATTCGCTCCCCACATCCGATACGATCGGTCTACCCTGAGGAATTTTGAACGGAATATACCAAGTTTCTGGTTCTTTATGAATTTTTGGCAAAGTGTACATGTGTCTCGGTCTGGGATTCTCGGGTGGGGTTAAGTAAGCTGCTTGTTTCTTATTTATGCATCTATTTTTCAATAATCTGTGTACAATCAGTGTAATCTTTTTACCCGTTTCGGGATAAATCGGGTTTTGTATTTGTCTGTAATGTTTCTTATTACTTAGTTGTTGTTGTATTTCCTGTATATAATCCTCTGTGTCTAAAATGACTGTGGCCGAACCTTTATCGGCTTTTCTTATCACAATATTTGTATCTTGTTTTAGAGAATTTATGGACGCTAATTCTTCTTGAGTTAGATTTGGTTTTTCTTTATCAAATTTCCATCGTGAAATATGTTTAAAAACTTCATCAGTAATGTTTCTAATGGTTGAAGGAAATGTAGAAAGTGGAGGGCACCATTCGCTTTTTCCCACAAACGGGACACTCACCGATTTGTTCTTTAAATGAAAGAAATGAGTTATCATCAATTTTCTAGTAAATTCTTTCACCGGTTGAGTGATTGTCGCTACATCCACATATCTCGGAGTCGGAACGAATTTTAGTCCTTTATTCAAGAGTGAAAATTCTATTTCTGTGATTTCCCTAGAGCTCAGGTTTACAACTGTTTTCCCTAGTTGTTTTACTATCTTTTCCCTACAGTTTTCTGTACTTGTTGAAAAACCTGCTTAGAAGCGTGCATCTGTTCGTACCATCTGTCCAGAATCCACTGTGCCGATTTCGGGCTCCAGTGAATTCCATCCAGACTGAACGACATTTCGTCCCTTTTCCCGGTGTATAAAGCTTTCACTCCCTCGATTTGAATTTTGGATATAGTTTCGTTTAATTTCGATAGATTGTATGCCTCTGTAGGTTTCCTAGATTGAAGATTTTGCGAAATTGGAATTTTCGCTATAAAAATCTCCGAGTTAGGAAATCTACCCCTAGTCGTTCTGAGCAGGTCTTTCATTGATTGACTTACTTTATCTGTGTTTGTGTTTTCTCTATCATTAGTTCCTACGTTAATAATTATTCTTCTGGGTTTTTCTTGATATCGATAATTCTTGACTAATTCTAGCACATGTTTTATTTTAGCCCCGGGGTACGCCTCTACTTGTACATTTTTGTCCGTCACATTGGTGAATCGAGAAAGATTTGAGTCCCCGATTATCAGATCCGCACTAGTAATCTTCGGTATGTCCCAATCCGATTTTGGACCAGCGTGTCTCGTTACTCTGCCCGGTTTCCTCGGTGAACTAACGATGGTAGCGTACGTCTGCTTCGGGATAGTCGGCGATGTACCCTGTGGCCCTGCTGGGGATAACGACTGGCGCCCTGGTGAAAGACTACGTCTTGGTGATGGTGACCTAGATCTTACCATTTTATCCAATAAATTCAGGGCAGGGACAGACAGACACCTGGACAGTCGATGTATAGAACTCAATGCCGCCGTTGCTCCGTTTACCAGGGGGCTTGATGTATTGTTGTCCATTCTCTTCTCCAAAGATTGTCTTACCTTTTTGGGGGGCGATTCCTGTTTCTTGTACCTTTTGGGGGTGTAAATTCGATTATCCCTATCACTAGTGTCTGAAATGCGTCTTTTTGATGGTGTCCGGATCAGTTGTGAGTCCAAAATTTGCAATGGCTGAAACCGATTACTCAGCGTAATTGTGGGTTCCACGGGATGCTTTTAGGGGTCGTTTTGCGTGGGCTAATATAGGGCGACTTATCAGTTGTAAGAGTTGTTATATGGGGACGAAGGTTGGTGTTTGCTGTATTTCTATTGTGCTTATTAGGCGCTATCGGTAAAAGTGATCCTATAATCGCTTTGTATTCCTGGATTGTTTGGAACCGCAATTTCTTCTTTAAATTATTTTTCCCCCAGTCAAGCGCCTGGTTGGAAAAGGACCTAATGGTAAACTCGGAAAAATTTAAACCAACAATCATTCCCATAAGTTCTGAAATTCTGTCTTTGTAGTGTGTGCATAGAGTCTGAGCGACCTTAGTGGCCCACATTCTATTTAATCCCTGTAAATTACTCCTAAGTGTGGAATTAGACTGAGCTGGTTTCAAAAAGTTGTCCAAATGTTTCACCTGTTGTTCAAATCCGTTTGTACGAGTTGTACCTGAAGTTTGCGGTGTCAGAATTTTCAGATGATGCAACGCCTGTAAAATTTGATAAAAGAGCTTGATGAAATGGCCATTTGGATTATGGCCTTCCTGCCTTTTATCCATGAACCCTCGGCGCCCACCTCTATTCATTTTCAAACCGTGATTTCGATACATTAAAAAATGAATGAAATTATCAAAAAATGGCGAAACTCATAAAATAAAACCTGAAACGAAATTATAGGAAGCAACAAATGAATGAATATACAATGTACGATAAATATAGCTAAAAAAATGTCCTCTGGATCCCAGGACTTTGTGACTGAAAATATTATCTAATCATTCGGATGAAAAAACGTGTACTTATCTTTTTTTCGGCAGTTGTAAAGGCGCTCGATCCTCTGTCCTTTCTTTCCTCCTAAGAATTAATCCATTCGAATAAAACACAGAAATGTTTGGCACAAGGCTCTTGCTACGCCAAAAAGGGCGATATTAAACTCGTCTTTAACCTTTTTAGCGATTTGTCCACTTGGCTCCAGTATTCACTTATGAAGGGTCCAAAATCCCTACAGAGCGATGATGAATTTATGCACGTCTCTGTGTGAATCGAATCAATCTGAAAATCAATTAATTATGTTAAACTTTCTCCAATTGACCTAAAATGCCAATTAAAGATTTTTAAGAAGAAAGTTGGCAATCAATAAAAAATTTTTTTTGTTTTTTGTTTTTTATAGTTTTTTTGTTTTTTTGTATTTTTTTAGATTAATTATGTACAACAATGTCAATAAAACATGAAATAGTGAAATAAATTCCTGTCAAATAATAAGAACATCAAGCTACTACCCGTCTCGTCACTAGGCCTTTCGGCGTATTGCCTTCGTCAGGTGACTCGAACAATCTGAAGGGCTGTGTGTGATGCTCGGGTATATATGCTCGGACCTTATCTCCACCCCCCTCCCCTTTACCTTGGTCGGCTGCTTTCATCTTTCAATGCGCTTTGAGAGCAAGTTTTTTTGCGCGTGCCGCTAGAGTCTATTCCAATTAATTTAATTAGTGCGCACCTGTCGGGTCGGCGTAAACAAAAGGATTAGTGCACACCTGGCAGCAGCAATGAGTAGTACCTGAGCGGTCACTTGCCAAAAAACATGTGTACACCTTATTATTGTCCCATTGAAGCCCAACTAAGAGTCGGTTTGAGTACTTATATAATTAAAATCAATCCGATCATGCCGACTGCTACCAAAGTTTAGAAGTTATCCCTTTTAAATTTATAATTTTAAATTATGGTCCAGAAAAAATTAATCGGAGTTAAATAATGCTCTATTTTATATGTAATAAGTCGACCTCCAGTAGTCTTACCGTTAAAAGGACTTGCAATAATGAAAATAAAATTAAAATCCAAAATCCCCTAACGATTATACACATTGATAATCAGAACAGTGGTATCAACAATCATTATCCTAATAAGGAAGTATGCATATATAAACCCTATCTGTTTTACATCACACAGCCCCTGGGTAGTAGCAAATATTAATATATTACGGGTTATGTGTTTTACTAGGGAGTGCTGTTTACTACCTTTCACCGAGCCCTAGGAGACTGTTACGATGACAAACCAATCTAACACTTAGTATCTGTGATTATCAAATTTGATATGATCAATCTATATACTTTCCGATCAAAGTTAGTCAATCAAACGGAAAATACAGGATTGTACGGAGGATGCGAAACCCTGGCACTGGCTGAGTTAGGTTTTAAAGGTAGGATGGGAGTTTATAAACTCCCACGTGCACTGGCCTAGGGAGAATTAATCGCGTTACCTCTTTATTTTGTTTCTTATTAAAATGTCGCATAGGTTTTTGTTCTTCCGATATGCTGTAACGAGCTTTTGATGATAAATCAGAGGGAAATTTATCTGAATTTTGCCGTACGCTTCTCTAATCAATTTGGCGGCAAGAGTTGCTTTAGTGTTATATGTGATGACAAACGGCAAAATGTCCCCCATTTCTTCGTGCAAATTAAGACCGAATGGGCTAACGGTTCCAAGTTTTTTGATCCAATAAGCCTCTCTTTTTGTGAGATTTTCCTTATTTGTCACCATTTCAATGGGAAGGATTGAACAGTCATCCAAAGAGTGTCCATCGCTATTAAAATGATTGGAAATGGATTTATTTTCTTTATGAATTATATCAAAGCGGTGTCTCGTGAAACGATCTCTAAGTGTAAGAGTGGTTTGTCCTACATATTGTTTACCACATGCATCGCATGAAATTAGATAAATGATATTCCTGGAGTCACACGATACGTTTTGTTTGATTAAAATAGTTTGATTATTCGTATGACTGGTGAAACTGTTTGTTTCTTTAAAAAATGGACATGTAGCGCATCTTCGGCCTTTACATGGCATAGCTTTCCCTATAGTATGCATGTCTCCCTTTATTTCATTTAAAGTAGTGTTTTTGATTTGTCTTAAGAATCGTTTGGAGTAGCCCCTGTCCCTCAGAGTTCTGAATAGTGTGTTACTGGCCCTCTGAAAGTCCTCATTTCTTGTACACAGCCTGTGGAATCTAATTATTTGCGATTTAAGAATCCCCATAAATGTATGTCTAGGATGGAACGAGGATTTATGGAGCAACTGGTGTGTGTCGGTGGGTTTAAAATAGACTTTAGAGTCAAGTTTTCCAGTCTTTTCGAAATCTGGCCCTTTAAAAATGGTCGTATCTAAAAAATCTACCGAATTCTCCATTACATTTGCCTTTAATTTGACCGATGGGTGGAAATTGTTTAAAATCGAGAAGAACTGATCAAATTTTTTTCGTGAAAGTGTCCAAATCAAAAAGATGTCATCCAAAAATCTAAGGTAAACAAGTGGGAGATAATTACACTTTTTGAAAACTTCTTTCTCCCATTCGGCCATAAAAATATTTGCATAATTTGGGGCAAATTTCTTCCCCATGGCGGTCCCTGAAACTTGTAAATACCATTTTCCATAGAATTCAAAGTCATTGTTAACCAAACCCAGATTCAACAGTTCTAAAATTTCCAGGTCTGGTCTTTTCGGGTCGGGGTTACTCCTGAAACAATTCCTTACTGCTCCTAAGCCTGCCATGTTGTCGATATTAGTATACATGCTTTCTACATCTAAAGTAACGAGAAGGCTGTTTTGTGGAATTTTGATATGCCTAATTTTATCTAAAAAATCGTTCGTATCTCTGAGATATGCCGGATGTTTCGTGGCTAAAGGTGCTAAAAAGGAATCTATGTATTCAGATATTCGATAAGATTCGCTCCCCACATCCGATACGATCGGTCTACCCTGAGGAATTTTGAACGGAATATACCAAGTTTCTGGTTCTTTATGAATTTTTGGCAAAGTGTACATGTGTCTCGGTCTGGGATTCTCGGGTGGGGTTAAGTAAGCTGCTTGTTTCTTATTTATGCATCTATTTTTCAATAATCTGTGTACAATCAGTGTAATCTTTTTACCCGTTTCGGGATAAATCGGGTTTTGTATTTGTCTGTAATGTTTCTTATTACTTAGTTGTTGTTGTATTTCCTGTATATAATCCTCTGTGTCTAAAATGACTGTGGCCGAACCTTTATCGGCTTTTCTTATCACAATATTTGTATCTTGTTTTAGAGAATTTATGGACGCTAATTCTTCTTGAGTTAGATTTGGTTTTTCTTTATCAAATTTCCATCGTGAAATATGTTTAAAAACTTCATCAGTAATGTTTCTAATGGTTGAAGGAAATGTAGAAAGTGGAGGGCACCATTCGCTTTTTCCCACAAACGGGACACTCACCGATTTGTTCTTTAAATGAAAGAAATGAGTTATCATCAATTTTCTAGTAAATTCTTTCACCGGTTGAGTGATTGTCGCTACATCCACATATCTCGGAGTCGGAACGAATTTTAGTCCTTTATTCAAGAGTGAAAATTCTATTTCTGTGATTTCCCTAGAGCTCAGGTTTACAACTGTTTTCCCTAGTTGTTTTACTATCTTTTCCCTACAGTTTTCTGTACTTGTTGAAAAACCTGCTTAGAAGCGTGCATCTGTTCGTACCATCTGTCCAGAATCCACTGTGCCGATTTCGGGCTCCAGTGAATTCCATCCAGACTGAACGACATTTCGTCCCTTTTCCCGGTGTATAAAGCTTTCACTCCCTCGATTTGAATTTTGGATATAGTTTCGTTTAATTTCGATAGATTGTATGCCTCTGTAGGTTTCCTAGATTGAAGATTTTGCGAAATTGGAATTTTCGCTATAAAAATCTCCGAGTTAGGAAATCTACCCCTAGTCGTTCTGAGCAGGTCTTTCATTGATTGACTTACTTTATCTGTGTTTGTGTTTTCTCTATCATTAGTTCCTACGTTAATAATTATTCTTCTGGGTTTTTCTTGATATCGATAATTCTTGACTAATTCTAGCACATGTTTTATTTTAGCCCCGGGGTACGCCTCTACTTGTACATTTTTGTCCGTCACATTGGTGAATCGAGAAAGATTTGAGTCCCCGATTATCAGATCCGCACTAGTAATCTTCGGTATGTCCCAATCCGATTTTGGACCAGCGTGTCTCGTTACTCTGCCCGGTTTCCTCGGTGAACTAACGATGGTAGCGTACGTCTGCTTCGGGATAGTCGGCGATGTACCCTGTGGCCCTGCTGGGGATAACGACTGGCGCCCTGGTGAAAGACTACGTCTTGGTGATGGTGACCTAGATCTTACCATTTTATCCAATAAATTCAGGGCAGGGACAGACAGACACCTGGACAGTCGATGTATAGAACTCAATGCCGCCGTTGCTCCGTTTACCAGGGGGCTTGATGTATTGTTGTCCATTCTCTTCTCCAAAGATTGTCTTACCTTTTTGGGGGGCGATTCCTGTTTCTTGTACCTTTTGGGGGTGTAAATTCGATTATCCCTATCACTAGTGTCTGAAATGCGTCTTTTTGATGGTGTCCGGATCAGTTGTGAGTCCAAAATTTGCAATGGCTGAAACCGATTACTCAGCGTAATTGTGGGTTCCACGGGATGCTTTTAGGGGTCGTTTTGCGTGGGCTAATATAGGGCGACTTATCAGTTGTAAGAGTTGTTATATGGGGACGAAGGTTGGTGTTTGCTGTATTTCTATTGTGCTTATTAGGCGCTATCGGTAAAAGTGATCCTATAATCGCTTTGTATTCCTGGATTGTTTGGAACCGCAATTTCTTCTTTAAATTATTTTTCCCCCAGTCAAGCGCCTGGTTGGAAAAGGACCTAATGGTAAACTCGGAAAAATTTAAACCAACAATCATTCCCATAAGTTCTGAAATTCTGTCTTTGTAGTGTGTGCATAGAGTCTGAGCGACCTTAGTGGCCCACATTCTATTTAATCCCTGTAAATTACTCCTAAGTGTGGAATTAGACTGAGCTGGTTTCAAAAAGTTGTCCAAATGTTTCACCTGTTGTTCAAATCCGTTTGTACGAGTTGTACCTGAAGTTTGCGGTGTCAGAATTTTCAGATGATGCAACGCCTGTAAAATTTGATAAAAGAGCTTGATGAAATGGCCATTTGGATTATGGCCTTCCTGCCTTTTATCCATGAACCCTCGGCGCCCACCTCTATTCATTTTCAAACCGTGATTTCGATACATTAAAAAATGAATGAAATTATCAAAAAATGGCGAAACTCATAAAATAAAACCTGAAACGAAATTATAGGAAGCAACAAATGAATGAATATACAATGTACGATAAATATAGCTAAAAAAATGTCCTCTGGATCCCAGGACTTTGTGACTGAAAATATTATCTAATCATTCGGATGAAAAAACGTGTACTTATCTTTTTTTCGGCAGTTGTAAAGGCGCTCGATCCTCTGTCCTTTCTTTCCTCCTAAGAATTAATCCATTCGAATAAAACACAGAAATGTTTGGCACAAGGCTCTTGCTACGCCAAAAAGGGCGATATTAAACTCGTCTTTAACCTTTTTAGCGATTTGTCCACTTGGCTCCAGTATTCACTTATGAAGGGTCCAAAATCCCTACAGAGCGATGATGAATTTATGCACGTCTCTGTGTGAATCGAATCAATCTGAAAATCAATTAATTATGTTAAACTTTCTCCAATTGACCTAAAATGCCAATTAAAGATTTTTAAGAAGAAAGTTGGCAATCAATAAAAAATTTTTTTTGTTTTTTGTTTTTTATAGTTTTTTTGTTTTTTTGTATTTTTTTAGATTAATTATGTACAACAATGTCAATAAAACATGAAATAGTGAAATAAATTCCTGTCAAATAATAAGAACATCAAGCTACTACCCGTCTCGTCACTAGGCCTTTCGGCGTATTGCCTTCGTCAGGTGACTCGAACAATCTGAAGGGCTGTGTGTGATGCTCGGGTATATATGCTCGGACCTTATCTCCACCCCCCTCCCCTTTACCTTGGTCGGCTGCTTTCATCTTTCAATGCGCTTTGAGAGCAAGTTTTTTTGCGCGTGCCGCTAGAGTCTATTCCAATTAATTTAATTAGTGCGCACCTGTCGGGTCGGCGTAAACAAAAGGATTAGTGCACACCTGGCAGCAGCAATGAGTAGTACCTGAGCGGTCACTTGCCAAAAAACATGTGTACACCTTATTATTGTCCCATTGAAGCCCAACTAAGAGTCGGTTTGAGTACTTATATAATTAAAATCAATCCGATCATGCCGACTGCTACCAAAGTTTAGAAGTTATCCCTTTTAAATTTATAATTTTAAATTATGGTCCAGAAAAAATTAATCGGAGTTAAATAATGCTCTATTTTATATGTAATAAGTCGACCTCCAGTAGTCTTACCGTTAAAAGGACTTGCAATAATGAAAATAAAATTAAAATCCAAAATCCCCTAACGATTATACACATTGATAATCAGAACAGTGGTATCAACAATCATTATCCTAATAAGGAAGTATGCATATATAAACCCTATCTGTTTTACATCACACAGCCCCTGGGTAGTAGCAAATATTAATATATTACGGGTTATGTGTTTTACTAGGGAGTGCTGTTTACTACCTTTCACCGAGCCCTAGGAGACTGTTACGATGACAAACCAATCTAACACTTAGTATCTGTGATTATCAAATTTGATATGATCAATCTATATACTTTCCGATCAAAGTTAGTCAATCAAACGGAAAATACAGGATTGTACGGAGGATGCGAAACCCTGGCACTGGCTGAGTTAGGTTTTAAAGGTAGGATGGGAGTTTATAAACTCCCACGTGCACTGGCCTAGGGAGAATTAATCGCGTTACCTCTTTATTTTGTTTCTTATTAAAATGTCGCATAGGTTTTTGTTCTTCCGATATGCTGTAACGAGCTTTTGATGATAAATCAGAGGGAAATTTATCTGAATTTTGCCGTACGCTTCTCTAATCAATTTGGCGGCAAGAGTTGCTTTAGTGTTATATGTGATGACAAACGGCAAAATGTCCCCCATTTCTTCGTGCAAATTAAGACCGAATGGGCTAACGGTTCCAAGTTTTTTGATCCAATAAGCCTCTCTTTTTGTGAGATTTTCCTTATTTGTCACCATTTCAATGGGAAGGATTGAACAGTCATCCAAAGAGTGTCCATCGCTATTAAAATGATTGGAAATGGATTTATTTTCTTTATGAATTATATCAAAGCGGTGTCTCGTGAAACGATCTCTAAGTGTAAGAGTGGTTTGTCCTACATATTGTTTACCACATGCATCGCATGAAATTAGATAAATGATATTCCTGGAGTCACACGATACGTTTTGTTTGATTAAAATAGTTTGATTATTCGTATGACTGGTGAAACTGTTTGTTTCTTTAAAAAATGGACATGTAGCGCATCTTCGGCCTTTACATGGCATAGCTTTCCCTATAGTATGCATGTCTCCCTTTATTTCATTTAAAGTAGTGTTTTTGATTTGTCTTAAGAATCGTTTGGAGTAGCCCCTGTCCCTCAGAGTTCTGAATAGTGTGTTACTGGCCCTCTGAAAGTCCTCATTTCTTGTACACAGCCTGTGGAATCTAATTATTTGCGATTTAAGAATCCCCATAAATGTATGTCTAGGATGGAACGAGGATTTATGGAGCAACTGGTGTGTGTCGGTGGGTTTAAAATAGACTTTAGAGTCAAGTTTTCCAGTCTTTTCGAAATCTGGCCCTTTAAAAATGGTCGTATCTAAAAAATCTACCGAATTCTCCATTACATTTGCCTTTAATTTGACCGATGGGTGGAAATTGTTTAAAATCGAGAAGAACTGATCAAATTTTTTTCGTGAAAGTGTCCAAATCAAAAAGATGTCATCCAAAAATCTAAGGTAAACAAGTGGGAGATAATTACACTTTTTGAAAACTTCTTTCTCCCATTCGGCCATAAAAATATTTGCATAATTTGGGGCAAATTTCTTCCCCATGGCGGTCCCTGAAACTTGTAAATACCATTTTCCATAGAATTCAAAGTCATTGTTAACCAAACCCAGATTCAACAGTTCTAAAATTTCCAGGTCTGGTCTTTTCGGGTCGGGGTTACTCCTGAAACAATTCCTTACTGCTCCTAAGCCTGCCATGTTGTCGATATTAGTATACATGCTTTCTACATCTAAAGTAACGAGAAGGCTGTTTTGTGGAATTTTGATATGCCTAATTTTATCTAAAAAATCGTTCGTATCTCTGAGATATGCCGGATGTTTCGTGGCTAAAGGTGCTAAAAAGGAATCTATGTATTCAGATATTCGATAAGATTCGCTCCCCACATCCGATACGATCGGTCTACCCTGAGGAATTTTGAACGGAATATACCAAGTTTCTGGTTCTTTATGAATTTTTGGCAAAGTGTACATGTGTCTCGGTCTGGGATTCTCGGGTGGGGTTAAGTAAGCTGCTTGTTTCTTATTTATGCATCTATTTTTCAATAATCTGTGTACAATCAGTGTAATCTTTTTACCCGTTTCGGGATAAATCGGGTTTTGTATTTGTCTGTAATGTTTCTTATTACTTAGTTGTTGTTGTATTTCCTGTATATAATCCTCTGTGTCTAAAATGACTGTGGCCGAACCTTTATCGGCTTTTCTTATCACAATATTTGTATCTTGTTTTAGAGAATTTATGGACGCTAATTCTTCTTGAGTTAGATTTGGTTTTTCTTTATCAAATTTCCATCGTGAAATATGTTTAAAAACTTCATCAGTAATGTTTCTAATGGTTGAAGGAAATGTAGAAAGTGGAGGGCACCATTCGCTTTTTCCCACAAACGGGACACTCACCGATTTGTTCTTTAAATGAAAGAAATGAGTTATCATCAATTTTCTAGTAAATTCTTTCACCGGTTGAGTGATTGTCGCTACATCCACATATCTCGGAGTCGGAACGAATTTTAGTCCTTTATTCAAGAGTGAAAATTCTATTTCTGTGATTTCCCTAGAGCTCAGGTTTACAACTGTTTTCCCTAGTTGTTTTACTATCTTTTCCCTACAGTTTTCTGTACTTGTTGAAAAACCTGCTTAGAAGCGTGCATCTGTTCGTACCATCTGTCCAGAATCCACTGTGCCGATTTCGGGCTCCAGTGAATTCCATCCAGACTGAACGACATTTCGTCCCTTTTCCCGGTGTATAAAGCTTTCACTCCCTCGATTTGAATTTTGGATATAGTTTCGTTTAATTTCGATAGATTGTATGCCTCTGTAGGTTTCCTAGATTGAAGATTTTGCGAAATTGGAATTTTCGCTATAAAAATCTCCGAGTTAGGAAATCTACCCCTAGTCGTTCTGAGCAGGTCTTTCATTGATTGACTTACTTTATCTGTGTTTGTGTTTTCTCTATCATTAGTTCCTACGTTAATAATTATTCTTCTGGGTTTTTCTTGATATCGATAATTCTTGACTAATTCTAGCACATGTTTTATTTTAGCCCCGGGGTACGCCTCTACTTGTACATTTTTGTCCGTCACATTGGTGAATCGAGAAAGATTTGAGTCCCCGATTATCAGATCCGCACTAGTAATCTTCGGTATGTCCCAATCCGATTTTGGACCAGCGTGTCTCGTTACTCTGCCCGGTTTCCTCGGTGAACTAACGATGGTAGCGTACGTCTGCTTCGGGATAGTCGGCGATGTACCCTGTGGCCCTGCTGGGGATAACGACTGGCGCCCTGGTGAAAGACTACGTCTTGGTGATGGTGACCTAGATCTTACCATTTTATCCAATAAATTCAGGGCAGGGACAGACAGACACCTGGACAGTCGATGTATAGAACTCAATGCCGCCGTTGCTCCGTTTACCAGGGGGCTTGATGTATTGTTGTCCATTCTCTTCTCCAAAGATTGTCTTACCTTTTTGGGGGGCGATTCCTGTTTCTTGTACCTTTTGGGGGTGTAAATTCGATTATCCCTATCACTAGTGTCTGAAATGCGTCTTTTTGATGGTGTCCGGATCAGTTGTGAGTCCAAAATTTGCAATGGCTGAAACCGATTACTCAGCGTAATTGTGGGTTCCACGGGATGCTTTTAGGGGTCGTTTTGCGTGGGCTAATATAGGGCGACTTATCAGTTGTAAGAGTTGTTATATGGGGACGAAGGTTGGTGTTTGCTGTATTTCTATTGTGCTTATTAGGCGCTATCGGTAAAAGTGATCCTATAATCGCTTTGTATTCCTGGATTGTTTGGAACCGCAATTTCTTCTTTAAATTATTTTTCCCCCAGTCAAGCGCCTGGTTGGAAAAGGACCTAATGGTAAACTCGGAAAAATTTAAACCAACAATCATTCCCATAAGTTCTGAAATTCTGTCTTTGTAGTGTGTGCATAGAGTCTGAGCGACCTTAGTGGCCCACATTCTATTTAATCCCTGTAAATTACTCCTAAGTGTGGAATTAGACTGAGCTGGTTTCAAAAAGTTGTCCAAATGTTTCACCTGTTGTTCAAATCCGTTTGTACGAGTTGTACCTGAAGTTTGCGGTGTCAGAATTTTCAGATGATGCAACGCCTGTAAAATTTGATAAAAGAGCTTGATGAAATGGCCATTTGGATTATGGCCTTCCTGCCTTTTATCCATGAACCCTCGGCGCCCACCTCTATTCATTTTCAAACCGTGATTTCGATACATTAAAAAATGAATGAAATTATCAAAAAATGGCGAAACTCATAAAATAAAACCTGAAACGAAATTATAGGAAGCAACAAATGAATGAATATACAATGTACGATAAATATAGCTAAAAAAATGTCCTCTGGATCCCAGGACTTTGTGACTGAAAATATTATCTAATCATTCGGATGAAAAAACGTGTACTTATCTTTTTTTCGGCAGTTGTAAAGGCGCTCGATCCTCTGTCCTTTCTTTCCTCCTAAGAATTAATCCATTCGAATAAAACACAGAAATGTTTGGCACAAGGCTCTTGCTACGCCAAAAAGGGCGATATTAAACTCGTCTTTAACCTTTTTAGCGATTTGTCCACTTGGCTCCAGTATTCACTTATGAAGGGTCCAAAATCCCTACAGAGCGATGATGAATTTATGCACGTCTCTGTGTGAATCGAATCAATCTGAAAATCAATTAATTATGTTAAACTTTCTCCAATTGACCTAAAATGCCAATTAAAGATTTTTAAGAAGAAAGTTGGCAATCAATAAAAATTTTTTTTTGTTTTTTGTTTTTTATAGTTTTTTTGTTTTTTTGTATTTTTTTAGATTAATTATGTACAACAATGTCAATAAAACATGAAATAGTGAAATAAATTCCTGTCAAATAATAAGAACATCAAGCTACTACCCGTCTCGTCACTAGGCCTTTCGGCGTATTGCCTTCGTCAGGTGACTCGAACAATCTGAAGGGCTGTGTGTGATGCTCGGGTATATATGCTCGGACCTTATCTCCACCCCCCTCCCCTTTACCTTGGTCGGCTGCTTTCATCTTTCAATGCGCTTTGAGAGCAAGTTTTTTTGCGCGTGCCGCTAGAGTCTATTCCAATTAATTTAATTAGTGCGCACCTGTCGGGTCGGCGTAAACAAAAGGATTAGTGCACACCTGGCAGCAGCAATGAGTAGTACCTGAGCGGTCACTTGCCAAAAAACATGTGTACACCTTATTATTGTCCCATTGAAGCCCAACTAAGAGTCGGTTTGAGTACTTATATAATTAAAATCAATCCGATCATGCCGACTGCTACCAAAGTTTAGAAGTTATCCCTTTTAAATTTATAATTTTAAATTATGGTCCACAAAAAATTAATCGGAGTTAAATAATGCTCTATTTTATATGTAATAAGTCGACCTCCAGTAGTCTTACCGTTAAAAGGACTTGCAATAATGAAAATAAAATTAAAATCCAAAATCCCCTAACGATTATACACATTGATAATCAGAACAGTGGTATCAACAATCATTATCCTAATAAGGAAGTATGCATATATAAACCCTATCTGTTTTACATCACACAGCCCCTGGGTAGTAGCAGATATTAATATATTACGGGTTATGTGTTTTACTAGGGAGTGCTGTTTACTACCTTTCACCGAGCCCTAGGAGACTGTTACGATGACAAACCAATCTAACACTTAGTATCTGTGATTATCAAATTTGATATGATCAATCTATATACTTTCCGATCAAAGTTAGTCAATCAAACGGAAAATACAGGATTGTACGGAGGATGCGAAACCCTGGCACTGGCTGAGTTAGGTTTTAAAGGTAGGATGGGAGTTTATAAACTCCCACGTGCACTGGCCTAGGGAGAATTAATCGCGTTACCTCTTTATTTTGTTTCTTATTAAAATGTCGCATAGGTTTTTGTTCTTCCGATATGCTGTAACGAGCTTTTGATGATAAATCAGAGGGAAATTTATCTGAATTTTGCCGTACGCTTCTCTAATCAATTTGGCGGCAAGAGTTGCTTTAGTGTTATATGTGATGACAAACGGCAAAATGTCCCCCATTTCTTCGTGCAAATTAAGACCGAATGGGCTAACGGTTCCAAGTTTTTTGATCCAATAAGCCTCTCTTTTTGTGAGATTTTCCTTATTTGTCACCATTTCAATGGGAAGGATTGAACAGTCATCCAAAGAGTGTCCATCGCTATTAAAATGATTGGAAATGGATTTATTTTCTTTATGAATTATATCAAAGCGGTGTCTCGTGAAACGATCTCTAAGTGTAAGAGTGGTTTGTCCTACATATTGTTTACCACATGCATCGCATGAAATTAGATAAATGATATTCCTGGAGTCACACGATACGTTTTGTTTGATTAAAATAGTTTGATTATTCGTATGACTGGTGAAACTGTTTGTTTCTTTAAAAAATGGACATGTAGCGCATCTTCGGCCTTTACATGGCATAGCTTTCCCTATAGTATGCATGTCTCCCTTTATTTCATTTAAAGTAGTGTTTTTGATTTGTCTTAAGAATCGTTTGGAGTAGCCCCTGTCCCTCAGAGTTCTGAATAGTGTGTTACTGGCCCTCTGAAAGTCCTCATTTCTTGTACACAGCCTGTGGAATCTAATTATTTGCGATTTAAGAATCCCCATAAATGTATGTCTAGGATGGAACGAGGATTTATGGAGCAACTGGTGTGTGTCGGTGGGTTTAAAATAGACTTTAGAGTCAAGTTTTCCAGTCTTTTCGAAATCTGGCCCTTTAAAAATGGTCGTATCTAAAAAATCTACCGAATTCTCCATTACATTTGCCTTTAATTTGACCGATGGGTGGAAATTGTTTAAAATCGAGAAGAACTGATCAAATTTTTTTCGTGAAAGTGTCCAAATCAAAAAGATGTCATCCAAAAATCTAAGGTAAACAAGTGGGAGATAATTACACTTTTTGAAAACTTCTTTCTCCCATTCGGCCATAAAAATATTTGCATAATTTGGGGCAAATTTCTTCCCCATGGCGGTCCCTGAAACTTGTAAATACCATTTTCCATAGAATTCAAAGTCATTGTTAACCAAACCCAGATTCAACAGTTCTAAAATTTCCAGGTCTGGTCTTTTCGGGTCGGGGTTACTCCTGAAACAATTCCTTACTGCTCCTAAGCCTGCCATGTTGTCGATATTAGTATACATGCTTTCTACATCTAAAGTAACGAGAAGGCTGTTTTGTGGAATTTTGATATGCCTAATTTTATCTAAAAAATCGTTCGTATCTCTGAGATATGCCGGATGTTTCGTGGCTAAAGGTGCTAAAAAGGAATCTATGTATTCAGATATTCGATAAGATTCGCTCCCCACATCCGATACGATCGGTCTACCCTGAGGAATTTTGAACGGAATATACCAAGTTTCTGGTTCTTTATGAATTTTTGGCAAAGTGTACATGTGTCTCGGTCTGGGATTCTCGGGTGGGGTTAAGTAAGCTGCTTGTTTCTTATTTATGCATCTATTTTTCAATAATCTGTGTACAATCAGTGTAATCTTTTTACCCGTTTCGGGATAAATCGGGTTTTGTATTTGTCTGTAATGTTTCTTATTACTTAGTTGTTGTTGTATTTCCTGTATATAATCCTCTGTGTCTAAAATGACTGTGGCCGAACCTTTATCGGCTTTTCTTATCACAATATTTGTATCTTGTTTTAGAGAATTTATGGACGCTAATTCTTCTTGAGTTAGATTTGGTTTTTCTTTATCAAATTTCCATCGTGAAATATGTTTAAAAACTTCATCAGTAATGTTTCTAATGGTTGAAGGAAATGTAGAAAGTGGAGGGCACCATTCGCTTTTTCCCACAAACGGGACACTCACCGATTTGTTCTTTAAATGAAAGAAATGAGTTATCATCAATTTTCTAGTAAATTCTTTCACCGGTTGAGTGATTGTCGCTACATCCACATATCTCGGAGTCGGAACGAATTTTAGTCCTTTATTCAAGAGTGAAAATTCTATTTCTGTGATTTCCCTAGAGCTCAGGTTTACAACTGTTTTCCCTAGTTGTTTTACTATCTTTTCCCTACAGTTTTCTGTACTTGTTGAAAAACCTGCTTAGAAGCGTGCATCTGTTCGTACCATCTGTCCAGAATCCACTGTGCCGATTTCGGGCTCCAGTGAATTCCATCCAGACTGAACGACATTTCGTCCCTTTTCCCGGTGTATAAAGCTTTCACTCCCTCGATTTGAATTTTGGATATAGTTTCGTTTAATTTCGATAGATTGTATGCCTCTGTAGGTTTCCTAGATTGAAGATTTTGCGAAATTGGAATTTTCGCTATAAAAATCTCCGAGTTAGGAAATCTACCCCTAGTCGTTCTGAGCAGGTCTTTCATTGATTGACTTACTTTATCTGTGTTTGTGTTTTCTCTATCATTAGTTCCTACGTTAATAATTATTCTTCTGGGTTTTTCTTGATATCGATAATTCTTGACTAATTCTAGCACATGTTTTATTTTAGCCCCGGGGTACGCCTCTACTTGTACATTTTTGTCCGTCACATTGGTGAATCGAGAAAGATTTGAGTCCCCGATTATCAGATCCGCACTAGTAATCTTCGGTATGTCCCAATCCGATTTTGGACCAGCGTGTCTCGTTACTCTGCCCGGTTTCCTCGGTGAACTAACGATGGTAGCGTACGTCTGCTTCGGGATAGTCGGCGATGTACCCTGTGGCCCTGCTGGGGATAACGACTGGCGCCCTGGTGAAAGACTACGTCTTGGTGATGGTGACCTAGATCTTACCCTTTTATCCAATAAATTCAGGGCAGGGACAGACAGACACCTGGACAGTCGATGTATAGAACTCAATGCCGCCGTTGCTCCGTTTACCAGGGGGCTTGATGTATTGTTGTCCATTCTCTTCTCCAAAGATTGTCTTACCTTTTTGGGGGGCGATTCCTGTTTCTTGTACCTTTTGGGGGTGTAAATTCGATTATCCCTATCACTAGTGTCTGAAATGCGTCTTTTTGATGGTGTCCGGATCAGTTGTGAGTCCAAAATTTGCAATGGCTGAAACCGATTACTCAGCGTAATTGTGGGTTCCAGGGGATGCTTTTTAGGGGTCGTTTTGCGTGGGCTAATATAGGGCGACTTATCAGTTGTAAGAGTTGTTATATGGGGACGAAGGTTGGTGTTTGCTGTATTTCTATTGTGCTTATTAGGCGCTATCGGTAAAAGTGATCCTATAATCGCTTTGTATTCCTGGATTGTTTGGAACCGCAATTTCTTCTTTAAATTATTTTTCCCCCAGTCAAGCGCCTGGTTGGAAAAGGACCTAATGGTAAACTCGGAAAAATTTAAACCAACAATCATTCCCATAAGTTCTGAAATTCTGTCTTTGTAGTGTGTGCATAGAGTCTGAGCGACCTTAGTGGCCCACATTCTATTTAATCCCTGTAAATTACTCCTAAGTGTGGAATTAGACTGAGCTGGTTTCAAAAAGTTGTCCAAATGTTTCACCTGTTGTTCAAATCCGTTTGTACGAGTTGTACCTGAAGTTTGCGGTGTCAGAATTTTCAGATGATGCAACGCCTGTAAAATTTGATAAAAGAGCTTGATGAAATGGCCATTTGGATTATGGCCTTCCTGCCTTTTATCCATGAACCCTCGGCGCCCACCTCTATTCATTTTCAAACCGTGATTTCGATACATTAAAAAATGAATGAAATTATCAAAAAATGGCGAAACTCATAAAATAAAACCTGAAACGAAATTATAGGAAGCAACAAATGAATGAATATACAATGTACGATAAATATAGCTAAAAAAATGTCCTCTGGATCCCAGGACTTTGTGACTGAAAATATTATCTAATCATTCGGATGAAAAAACGTGTACTTATCTTTTTTTCGGCAGTTGTAAAGGCGCTCGATCCTCTGTCCTTTCTTTCCTCCTAAGAATTAATCCATTCGAATAAAACACAGAAATGTTTGGCACAAGGCTCTTGCTACGCCAAAAAGGGCGATATTAAACTCGTCTTTAACCTTTTTAGCGATTTGTCCACTTGGCTCCAGTATTCACTTATGAAGGGTCCAAAATCCCTACAGAGCGATGATGAATTTATGCACGTCTCTGTGTGAATCGAATCAATCTGAAAATCAATTAATTATGTTAAACTTTCTCCAATTGACCTAAAATGCCAATTAAAGATTTTTAAGAAGAAAGTTGGCAATCAATAAAAATTTTTTTTTTGTTTTTTGTTTTTTATAGTTTTTTTGTTTTTTTGTATTTTTTTAGATTAATTATGTACAACAATGTCAATAAAACATGAAATAGTGAAATAAATTCCTGTCAAATAATAAGAACATCAAGCTACTACCCGTCTCGTCACTAGGCCTTTCGGCGTATTGCCTTCGTCAGGTGACTCGAACAATCTGAAGGGCTGTGTGTGATGCTCGGGTATATATGCTCGGACCTTATCTCCACCCCCCTCCCCTTTACCTTGGTCGGCTGCTTTCATCTTTCAATGCGCTTTGAGAGCAAGTTTTTTTGCGCGTGCCGCTAGAGTCTATTCCAATTAATTTAATTAGTGCGCACCTGTCGGGTCGGCGTAAACAAAAGGATTAGTGCACACCTGGCAGCAGCAATGAGTAGTACCTGAGCGGTCACTTGCCAAAAAACATGTGTACACCTTATTATTGTCCCATTGAAGCCCAACTAAGAGTCGGTTTGAGTACTTATATAATTAAAATCAATCCGATCATGCCGACTGCTACCAAAGTTTAGAAGTTATCCCTTTTAAATTTATAATTTTAAATTATGGTCCAGAAAAAATTAATCGGAGTTAAATAATGCTCTATTTTATATGTAATAAGTCGACCTCCAGTAGTCTTACCGTTAAAAGGACTTGCAATAATGAAAATAAAATTAAAATCCAAAATCCCCTAACGATTATACACATTGATAATCAGAACAGTGGTATCAACAATCATTATCCTAATAAGGAAGTATGCATATATAAACCCTATCTGTTTTACATCACACAGCCCCTGGGTAGTAGCAAATATTAATATATTACGGGTTATGTGTTTTACTAGGGAGTGCTGTTTACTACCTTTCACCGAGCCCTAGGAGACTGTTACGATGACAAACCAATCTAACACTTAGTATCTGTGATTATCAAATTTGATATGATCAATCTATATACTTTCCGATCAAAGTTAGTCAATCAAACGGAAAATACAGGATTGTACGGAGGATGCGAAACCCTGGCACTGGCTGAGTTAGGTTTTAAAGGTAGGATGGGAGTTTATAAACTCCCACGTGCACTGGCCTAGGGAGAATTAATCGCGTTACCTCTTTATTTTGTTTCTTATTAAAATGTCGCATAGGTTTTTGTTCTTCCGATATGCTGTAACGAGCTTTTGATGATAAATCAGAGGGAAATTTATCTGAATTTTGCCGTACGCTTCTCTAATCAATTTGGCGGCAAGAGTTGCTTTAGTGTTATATGTGATGACAAACGGCAAAATGTCCCCCATTTCTTCGTGCAAATTAAGACCGAATGGGCTAACGGTTCCAAGTTTTTTGATCCAATAAGCCTCTCTTTTTGTGAGATTTTCCTTATTTGTCACCATTTCAATGGGAAGGATTGAACAGTCATCCAAAGAGTGTCCATCGCTATTAAAATGATTGGAAATGGATTTATTTTCTTTATGAATTATATCAAAGCGGTGTCTCGTGAAACGATCTCTAAGTGTAAGAGTGGTTTGTCCTACATATTGTTTACCACATGCATCGCATGAAATTAGATAAATGATATTCCTGGAGTCACACGATACGTTTTGTTTGATTAAAATAGTTTGATTATTCGTATGACTGGTGAAACTGTTTGTTTCTTTAAAAAATGGACATGTAGCGCATCTTCGGCCTTTACATGGCATAGCTTTCCCTATAGTATGCATGTCTCCCTTTATTTCATTTAAAGTAGTGTTTTTGATTTGTCTTAAGAATCGTTTGGAGTAGCCCCTGTCCCTCAGAGTTCTGAATAGTGTGTTACTGGCCCTCTGAAAGTCCTCATTTCTTGTACACAGCCTGTGGAATCTAATTATTTGCGATTTAAGAATCCCCATAAATGTATGTCTAGGATGGAACGAGGATTTATGGAGCAACTGGTGTGTGTCGGTGGGTTTAAAATAGACTTTAGAGTCAAGTTTTCCAGTCTTTTCGAAATCTGGCCCTTTAAAAATGGTCGTATCTAAAAAATCTACCGAATTCTCCATTACATTTGCCTTTAATTTGACCGATGGGTGGAAATTGTTTAAAATCGAGAAGAACTGATCAAATTTTTTTCGTGAAAGTGTCCAAATCAAAAAGATGTCATCCAAAAATCTAAGGTAAACAAGTGGGAGATAATTACACTTTTTGAAAACTTCTTTCTCCCATTCGGCCATAAAAATATTTGCATAATTTGGGGCAAATTTCTTCCCCATGGCGGTCCCTGAAACTTGTAAATACCATTTTCCATAGAATTCAAAGTCATTGTTAACCAAACCCAGATTCAACAGTTCTAAAATTTCCAGGTCTGGTCTTTTCGGGTCGGGGTTACTCCTGAAACAATTCCTTACTGCTCCTAAGCCTGCCATGTTGTCGATATTAGTATACATGCTTTCTACATCTAAAGTAACGAGAAGGCTGTTTTGTGGAATTTTGATATGCCTAATTTTATCTAAAAAATCGTTCGTATCTCTGAGATATGCCGGATGTTTCGTGGCTAAAGGTGCTAAAAAGGAATCTATGTATTCAGATATTCGATAAGATTCGCTCCCCACATCCGATACGATCGGTCTACCCTGAGGAATTTTGAACGGAATATACCAAGTTTCTGGTTCTTTATGAATTTTTGGCAAAGTGTACATGTGTCTCGGTCTGGGATTCTCGGGTGGGGTTAAGTAAGCTGCTTGTTTCTTATTTATGCATCTATTTTTCAATAATCTGTGTACAATCAGTGTAATCTTTTTACCCGTTTCGGGATAAATCGGGTTTTGTATTTGTCTGTAATGTTTCTTATTACTTAGTTGTTGTTGTATTTCCTGTATATAATCCTCTGTGTCTAAAATGACTGTGGCCGAACCTTTATCGGCTTTTCTTATCACAATATTTGTATCTTGTTTTAGAGAATTTATGGACGCTAATTCTTCTTGAGTTAGATTTGGTTTTTCTTTATCAAATTTCCATCGTGAAATATGTTTAAAAACTTCATCAGTAATGTTTCTAATGGTTGAAGGAAATGTAGAAAGTGGAGGGCACCATTCGCTTTTTCCCACAAACGGGACACTCACCGATTTGTTCTTTAAATGAAAGAAATGAGTTATCATCAATTTTCTAGTAAATTCTTTCACCGGTTGAGTGATTGTCGCTACATCCACATATCTCGGAGTCGGAACGAATTTTAGTCCTTTATTCAAGAGTGAAAATTCTATTTCTGTGATTTCCCTAGAGCTCAGGTTTACAACTGTTTTCCCTAGTTGTTTTACTATCTTTTCCCTACAGTTTTCTGTACTTGTTGAAAAACCTGCTTAGAAGCGTGCATCTGTTCGTACCATCTGTCCAGAATCCACTGTGCCGATTTCGGGCTCCAGTGAATTCCATCCAGACTGAACGACATTTCGTCCCTTTTCCCGGTGTATAAAGCTTTCACTCCCTCGATTTGAATTTTGGATATAGTTTCGTTTAATTTCGATAGATTGTATGCCTCTGTAGGTTTCCTAGATTGAAGATTTTGCGAAATTGGAATTTTCGCTATAAAAATCTCCGAGTTAGGAAATCTACCCCTAGTCGTTCTGAGCAGGTCTTTCATTGATTGACTTACTTTATCTGTGTTTGTGTTTTCTCTATCATTAGTTCCTACGTTAATAATTATTCTTCTGGGTTTTTCTTGATATCGATAATTCTTGACTAATTCTAGCACATGTTTTATTTTAGCCCCGGGGTACGCCTCTACTTGTACATTTTTGTCCGTCACATTGGTGAATCGAGAAAGATTTGAGTCCCCGATTATCAGATCCGCACTAGTAATCTTCGGTATGTCCCAATCCGATTTTGGACCAGCGTGTCTCGTTACTCTGCCCGGTTTCCTCGGTGAACTAACGATGGTAGCGTACGTCTGCTTCGGGATAGTCGGCGATGTACCCTGTGGCCCTGCTGGGGATAACGACTGGCGCCCTGGTGAAAGACTACGTCTTGGTGATGGTGACCTAGATCTTACCCTTTTATCCAATAAATTCAGGGCAGGGACAGACAGACACCTGGACAGTCGATGTATAGAACTCAATGCCGCCGTTGCTCCGTTTACCAGGGGGCTTGATGTATTGTTGTCCATTCTCTTCTCCAAAGATTGTCTTACCTTTTTGGGGGGCGATTCCTGTTTCTTGTACCTTTTGGGGGTGTAAATTCGATTATCCCTATCACTAGTGTCTGAAATGCGTCTTTTTGATGGTGTCCGGATCAGTTGTGAGTCCAAAATTTGCAATGGCTGAAACCGATTACTCAGCGTAATTGTGGGTTCCAGGGGATGCTTTTTAGGGGTCGTTTTGCGTGGGCTAATATAGGGCGACTTATCAGTTGTAAGAGTTGTTATATGGGGACGAAGGTTGGTGTTTGCTGTATTTCTATTGTGCTTATTAGGCGCTATCGGTAAAAGTGATCCTATAATCGCTTTGTATTCCTGGATTGTTTGGAACCGCAATTTCTTCTTTAAATTATTTTTCCCCCAGTCAAGCGCCTGGTTGGAAAAGGACCTAATGGTAAACTCGGAAAAATTTAAACCAACAATCATTCCCATAAGTTCTGAAATTCTGTCTTTGTAGTGTGTGCATAGAGTCTGAGCGACCTTAGTGGCCCACATTCTATTTAATCCCTGTAAATTACTCCTAAGTGTGGAATTAGACTGAGCTGGTTTCAAAAAGTTGTCCAAATGTTTCACCTGTTGTTCAAATCCGTTTGTACGAGTTGTACCTGAAGTTTGCGGTGTCAGAATTTTCAGATGATGCAACGCCTGTAAAATTTGATAAAAGAGCTTGATGAAATGGCCATTTGGATTATGGCCTTCCTGCCTTTTATCCATGAACCCTCGGCGCCCACCTCTATTCATTTTCAAACCGTGATTTCGATACATTAAAAAATGAATGAAATTATCAAAAAATGGCGAAACTCATAAAATAAAACCTGAAACGAAATTATAGGAAGCAACAAATGAATGAATATACAATGTACGATAAATATAGCTAAAAAAATGTCCTCTGGATCCCAGGACTTTGTGACTGAAAATATTATCTAATCATTCGGATGAAAAAACGTGTACTTATCTTTTTTTCGGCAGTTGTAAAGGCGCTCGATCCTCTGTCCTTTCTTTCCTCCTAAGAATTAATCCATTCGAATAAAACACAGAAATGTTTGGCACAAGGCTCTTGCTACGCCAAAAAGGGCGATATTAAACTCGTCTTTAACCTTTTTAGCGATTTGTCCACTTGGCTCCAGTATTCACTTATGAAGGGTCCAAAATCCCTACAGAGCGATGATGAATTTATGCACGTCTCTGTGTGAATCGAATCAATCTGAAAATCAATTAATTATGTTAAACTTTCTCCAATTGACCTAAAATGCCAATTAAAGATTTTTAAGAAGAAAGTTGGCAATCAATAAAAATTTTTTTTTGTTTTTTGTTTTTTATAGTTTTTTTGTTTTTTTGTATTTTTTTAGATTAATTATGTACAACAATGTCAATAAAACATGAAATAGTGAAATAAATTCCTGTCAAATAATAAGAACATCAAGCTACTACCCGTCTCGTCACTAGGCCTTTCGGCGTATTGCCTTCGTCAGGTGACTCGAACAATCTGAAGGGCTGTGTGTGATGCTCGGGTATATATGCTCGGACCTTATCTCCACCCCCCTCCCCTTTACCTTGGTCGGCTGCTTTCATCTTTCAATGCGCTTTGAGAGCAAGTTTTTTTGCGCGTGCCGCTAGAGTCTATTCCAATTAATTTAATTAGTGCGCACCTGTCGGGTCGGCGTAAACAAAAGGATTAGTGCACACCTGGCAGCAGCAATGAGTAGTACCTGAGCGGTCACTTGCCAAAAAACATGTGTACACCTTATTATTGTCCCATTGAAGCCCAACTAAGAGTCGGTTTGAGTACTTATATAATTAAAATCAATCCGATCATGCCGACTGCTACCAAAGTTTAGAAGTTATCCCTTTTAAATTTATAATTTTAAATTATGGTCCAGAAAAAAATTAATCGGAGTTAAATAATGCTCTATTTTATATGTAATAAGTCGACCTCCAGTAGTCTTACCGTTAAAAGGACTTGCAATAATGAAAATAAAATTAAAATCCAAAATCCCCTAACGATTATACACATTGATAATCAGAACAGTGGTATCAACAATCATTATCCTAATAAGGAAGTATGCATATATAAACCCTATCTGTTTTACATCACACAGCCCCTGGGTAGTAGCAAATATTAATATATTACGGGTTATGTGTTTTACTAGGGAGTGCTGTTTACTACCTTTCACCGAGCCCTAGGAGACTGTTACGATGACAAACCAATCTAACACTTAGTATCTGTGATTATCAAATTTGATATGATCAATCTATATACTTTCCGATCAAAGTTAGTCAATCAAACGGAAAATACAGGATTGTACGGAGGATGCGAAACCCTGGCACTGGCTGAGTTAGGTTTTAAAGGTAGGATGGGAGTTTATAAACTCCCACGTGCACTGGCCTAGGGAGAATTAATCGCGTTACCTCTTTATTTTGTTTCTTATTAAAATGTCGCATAGGTTTTTGTTCTTCCGATATGCTGTAACGAGCTTTTGATGATAAATCAGAGGGAAATTTATCTGAATTTTGCCGTACGCTTCTCTAATCAATTTGGCGGCAAGAGTTGCTTTAGTGTTATATGTGATGACAAACGGCAAAATGTCCCCCATTTCTTCGTGCAAATTAAGACCGAATGGGCTAACGGTTCCAAGTTTTTTGATCCAATAAGCCTCTCTTTTTGTGAGATTTTCCTTATTTGTCACCATTTCAATGGGAAGGATTGAACAGTCATCCAAAGAGTGTCCATCGCTATTAAAATGATTGGAAATGGATTTATTTTCTTTATGAATTATATCAAAGCGGTGTCTCGTGAAACGATCTCTAAGTGTAAGAGTGGTTTGTCCTACATATTGTTTACCACATGCATCGCATGAAATTAGATAAATGATATTCCTGGAGTCACACGATACGTTTTGTTTGATTAAAATAGTTTGATTATTCGTATGACTGGTGAAACTGTTTGTTTCTTTAAAAAATGGACATGTAGCGCATCTTCGGCCTTTACATGGCATAGCTTTCCCTATAGTATGCATGTCTCCCTTTATTTCATTTAAAGTAGTGTTTTTGATTTGTCTTAAGAATCGTTTGGAGTAGCCCCTGTCCCTCAGAGTTCTGAATAGTGTGTTACTGGCCCTCTGAAAGTCCTCATTTCTTGTACACAGCCTGTGGAATCTAATTATTTGCGATTTAAGAATCCCCATAAATGTATGTCTAGGATGGAACGAGGATTTATGGAGCAACTGGTGTGTGTCGGTGGGTTTAAAATAGACTTTAGAGTCAAGTTTTCCAGTCTTTTCGAAATCTGGCCCTTTAAAAATGGTCGTATCTAAAAAATCTACCGAATTCTCCATTACATTTGCCTTTAATTTGACCGATGGGTGGAAATTGTTTAAAATCGAGAAGAACTGATCAAATTTTTTTCGTGAAAGTGTCCAAATCAAAAAGATGTCATCCAAAAATCTAAGGTAAACAAGTGGGAGATAATTACACTTTTTGAAAACTTCTTTCTCCCATTCGGCCATAAAAATATTTGCATAATTTGGGGCAAATTTCTTCCCCATGGCGGTCCCTGAAACTTGTAAATACCATTTTCCATAGAATTCAAAGTCATTGTTAACCAAACCCAGATTCAACAGTTCTAAAATTTCCAGGTCTGGTCTTTTCGGGTCGGGGTTACTCCTGAAACAATTCCTTACTGCTCCTAAGCCTGCCATGTTGTCGATATTAGTATACATGCTTTCTACATCTAAAGTAACGAGAAGGCTGTTTTGTGGAATTTTGATATGCCTAATTTTATCTAAAAAATCGTTCGTATCTCTGAGATATGCCGGATGTTTCGTGGCTAAAGGTGCTAAAAAGGAATCTATGTATTCAGATATTCGATAAGATTCGCTCCCCACATCCGATACGATCGGTCTACCCTGAGGAATTTTGAACGGAATATACCAAGTTTCTGGTTCTTTATGAATTTTTGGCAAAGTGTACATGTGTCTCGGTCTGGGATTCTCGGGTGGGGTTAAGTAAGCTGCTTGTTTCTTATTTATGCATCTATTTTTCAATAATCTGTGTACAATCAGTGTAATCTTTTTACCCGTTTCGGGATAAATCGGGTTTTGTATTTGTCTGTAATGTTTCTTATTACTTAGTTGTTGTTGTATTTCCTGTATATAATCCTCTGTGTCTAAAATGACTGTGGCCGAACCTTTATCGGCTTTTCTTATCACAATATTTGTATCTTGTTTTAGAGAATTTATGGACGCTAATTCTTCTTGAGTTAGATTTGGTTTTTCTTTATCAAATTTCCATCGTGAAATATGTTTAAAAACTTCATCAGTAATGTTTCTAATGGTTGAAGGAAATGTAGAAAGTGGAGGGCACCATTCGCTTTTTCCCACAAACGGGACACTCACCGATTTGTTCTTTAAATGAAAGAAATGAGTTATCATCAATTTTCTAGTAAATTCTTTCACCGGTTGAGTGATTGTCGCTACATCCACATATCTCGGAGTCGGAACGAATTTTAGTCCTTTATTCAAGAGTGAAAATTCTATTTCTGTGATTTCCCTAGAGCTCAGGTTTACAACTGTTTTCCCTAGTTGTTTTACTATCTTTTCCCTACAGTTTTCTGTACTTGTTGAAAAACCTGCTTAGAAGCGTGCATCTGTTCGTACCATCTGTCCAGAATCCACTGTGCCGATTTCGGGCTCCAGTGAATTCCATCCAGACTGAACGACATTTCGTCCCTTTTCCCGGTGTATAAAGCTTTCACTCCCTCGATTTGAATTTTGGATATAGTTTCGTTTAATTTCGATAGATTGTATGCCTCTGTAGGTTTCCTAGATTGAAGATTTTGCGAAATTGGAATTTTCGCTATAAAAATCTCCGAGTTAGGAAATCTACCCCTAGTCGTTCTGAGCAGGTCTTTCATTGATTGACTTACTTTATCTGTGTTTGTGTTTTCTCTATCATTAGTTGCTACGTTAATAATTATTCTTCTGGGTTTTTCTTGATATCGATAATTCTTGACTAATTCTAGCACATGTTTTATTTTAGCCCCGGGGTACGCCTCTACTTGTACATTTTTGTCCGTCACATTGGTGAATCGAGAAAGATTTGAGTCCCCGATTATCAGATCCGCACTAGTAATCTTCGGTATGTCCCAATCCGATTTTGGACCAGCGTGTCTCGTTACTCTGCCCGGTTTCCTCGGTGAACTAACGATGGTAGCGTACGTCTGCTTCGGGATAGTCGGCGATGTACCCTGTGGCCCTGCTGGGGATAACGACTGGCGCCCTGGTGAAAGACTACGTCTTGGTGATGGTGACCTAGATCTTACCATTTTATCCAATAAATTCAGGGCAGGGACAGACAGACACCTGGACAGTCGATGTATAGAACTCAATGCCGCCGTTGCTCCGTTTACCAGGGGGCTTGATGTATTGTTGTCCATTCTCTTCTCCAAAGATTGTCTTACCTTTTTGGGGGGCGATTCCTGTTTCTTGTACCTTTTGGGGGTGTAAATTCGATTATCCCTATCACTAGTGTCTGAAATGCGTCTTTTTGATGGTGTCCGGATCAGTTGTGAGTCCAAAATTTGCAATGGCTGAAACCGATTACTCAGCGTAATTGTGGGTTCCAGGGGATGCTTTTTAGGGGTCGTTTTGCGTGGGCTAATATAGGGCGACTTATCAGTTGTAAGAGTTGTTATATGGGGACGAAGGTTGGTGTTTGCTGTATTTCTATTGTGCTTATTAGGCGCTATCGGTAAAAGTGATCCTATAATCGCTTTGTATTCCTGGATTGTTTGGAACCGCAATTTCTTCTTTAAATTATTTTTCCCCCAGTCAAGCGCCTGGTTGGAAAAGGACCTAATGGTAAACTCGGAAAAATTTAAACCAACAATCATTCCCATAAGTTCTGAAATTCTGTCTTTGTAGTGTGTGCATAGAGTCTGAGCGACCTTAGTGGCCCACATTCTATTTAATCCCTGTAAATTACTCCTAAGTGTGGAATTAGACTGAGCTGGTTTCAAAAAGTTGTCCAAATGTTTCACCTGTTGTTCAAATCCGTTTGTGCGAGTTGTACCTGAAGTTTGCGGTGTCAGAATTTTCAGATGATGCAACGCCTGTAAAATTTGATAAAAGAGCTTGATGAAATGGCCATTTGGATTATGGCCTTCCTGCCTTTTATCCATGAACCCTCGGCGCCCACCTCTATTCATTTTCAAACCGTGATTTCGATACATTAAAAAATGAATGAAATTATCAAAAAATGGCGAAACTCATAAAATAAAACCTGAAACGAAATTATAGGAAGCAACAAATGAATGAATATACAATGTACGATAAATATAGCTAAAAAAATGTCCTCTGGATCCCAGGACTTTGTGACTGAAAATATTATCTAATCATTCGGATGAAAAAACGTGTACTTATCTTTTTTTCGGCAGTTGTAAAGGCGCTCGATCCTCTGTCCTTTCTTTCCTCCTAAGAATTAATCCATTCGAATAAAACACAGAAATGTTTGGCACAAGGCTCTTGCTACGCCAAAAAGGGCGATATTAAACTCGTCTTTAACCTTTTTAGCGATTTGTCCACTTGGCTCCAGTATTCACTTATGAAGGGTCCAAAATCCCTACAGAGCGATGATGAATTTATGCACGTCTCTGTGTGAATCGAATCAATCTGAAAATCAATTAATTATGTTAAACTTTCTCCAATTGACCTAAAATGCCAATTAAAGATTTTTAAGAAGAAAGTTGGCAATCAATAAAAAAATTTTTTTGTTTTTTGTTTTTTATAGTTTTTTTGTTTTTTTGTATTTTTTTAGATTAATTATGTACAACAATGTCAATAAAACATGAAATAGTGAAATAAATTCCTGTCAAATAATAAGAACATCAAGCTACTACCCGTCTCGTCACTAGGCCTTTCGGCGTATTGCCTTCGTCAGGTGACTCGAACAATCTGAAGGGCTGTGTGTGATGCTCGGGTATATATGCTCGGACCTTATCTCCACCCCCCTCCCCTTTACCTTGGTCGGCTGCTTTCATCTTTCAATGCGCTTTGAGAGCAAGTTTTTTTGCGCGTGCCGCTAGAGTCTATTCCAATTAATTTAATTAGTGCGCACCTGTCGGGTCGGCGTAAACAAAAGGATTAGTGCACACCTGGCAGCAGCAATGAGTAGTACCTGAGCGGTCACTTGCCAAAAAACATGTGTACACCTTATTATTGTCCCATTGAAGCCCAACTAAGAGTCGGTTTGAGTACTTATATAATTAAAATCAATCCGATCATGCCGACTGCTACCAAAGTTTAGAAGTTATCCCTTTTAAATTTATAATTTTAAATTATGGTCCAGAAAAAAATTAATCGGAGTTAAATAATGCTCTATTTTATATGTAATAAGTCGACCTCCAGTAGTCTTACCGTTAAAAGGACTTGCAATAATGAAAATAAAATTAAAATCCAAAATCCCCTAACGATTATACACATTGATAATCAGAACAGTGGTATCAACAATCATTATCCTAATAAGGAAGTATGCATATATAAACCCTATCTGTTTTACATCACACAGCCCCTGGGTAGTAGCAAATATTAATATATTACGGGTTATGTGTTTTACTAGGGAGTGCTGTTTACTACCTTTCACCGAGCCCTAGGAGACTGTTACGATGACAAACCAATCTAACACTTAGTATCTGTGATTATCAAATTTGATATGATCAATCTATATACTTTCCGATCAAAGTTAGTCAATCAAACGGAAAATACAGGATTGTACGGAGGATGCGAAACCCTGGCACTGGCTGAGTTAGGTTTTAAAGGTAGGATGGGAGTTTATAAACTCCCACGTGCACTGGCCTAGGGAGAATTAATCGCGTTACCTCTTTATTTTGTTTCTTATTAAAATGTCGCATAGGTTTTTGTTCTTCCGATATGCTGTAACGAGCTTTTGATGATAAATCAGAGGGAAATTTATCTGAATTTTGCCGTACGCTTCTCTAATCAATTTGGCGGCAAGAGTTGCTTTAGTGTTATATGTGATGACAAACGGCAAAATGTCCCCCATTTCTTCGTGCAAATTAAGACCGAATGGGCTAACGGTTCCAAGTTTTTTGATCCAATAAGCCTCTCTTTTTGTGAGATTTTCCTTATTTGTCACCATTTCAATGGGAAGGATTGAACAGTCATCCAAAGAGTGTCCATCGCTATTAAAATGATTGGAAATGGATTTATTTTCTTTATGAATTATATCAAAGCGGTGTCTCGTGAAACGATCTCTAAGTGTAAGAGTGGTTTGTCCTACATATTGTTTACCACATGCATCGCATGAAATTAGATAAATGATATTCCTGGAGTCACACGATACGTTTTGTTTGATTAAAATAGTTTGATTATTCGTATGACTGGTGAAACTGTTTGTTTCTTTAAAAAATGGACATGTAGCGCATCTTCGGCCTTTACATGGCATAGCTTTCCCTATAGTATGCATGTCTCCCTTTATTTCATTTAAAGTAGTGTTTTTGATTTGTCTTAAGAATCGTTTGGAGTAGCCCCTGTCCCTCAGAGTTCTGAATAGTGTGTTACTGGCCCTCTGAAAGTCCTCATTTCTTGTACACAGCCTGTGGAATCTAATTATTTGCGATTTAAGAATCCCCATAAATGTATGTCTAGGATGGAACGAGGATTTATGGAGCAACTGGTGTGTGTCGGTGGGTTTAAAATAGACTTTAGAGTCAAGTTTTCCAGTCTTTTCGAAATCTGGCCCTTTAAAAATGGTCGTATCTAAAAAATCTACCGAATTCTCCATTACATTTGCCTTTAATTTGACCGATGGGTGGAAATTGTTTAAAATCGAGAAGAACTGATCAAATTTTTTTCGTGAAAGTGTCCAAATCAAAAAGATGTCATCCAAAAATCTAAGGTAAACAAGTGGGAGATAATTACACTTTTTGAAAACTTCTTTCTCCCATTCGGCCATAAAAATATTTGCATAATTTGGGGCAAATTTCTTCCCCATGGCGGTCCCTGAAACTTGTAAATACCATTTTCCATAGAATTCAAAGTCATTGTTAACCAAACCCAGATTCAACAGTTCTAAAATTTCCAGGTCTGGTCTTTTCGGGTCGGGGTTACTCCTGAAACAATTCCTTACTGCTCCTAAGCCTGCCATGTTGTCGATATTAGTATACATGCTTTCTACATCTAAAGTAACGAGAAGGCTGTTTTGTGGAATTTTGATATGCCTAATTTTATCTAAAAAATCGTTCGTATCTCTGAGATATGCCGGATGTTTCGTGGCTAAAGGTGCTAAAAAGGAATCTATGTATTCAGATATTCGATAAGATTCGCTCCCCACATCCGATACGATCGGTCTACCCTGAGGAATTTTGAACGGAATATACCAAGTTTCTGGTTCTTTATGAATTTTTGGCAAAGTGTACATGTGTCTCGGTCTGGGATTCTCGGGTGGGGTTAAGTAAGCTGCTTGTTTCTTATTTATGCATCTATTTTTCAATAATCTGTGTACAATCAGTGTAATCTTTTTACCCGTTTCGGGATAAATCGGGTTTTGTATTTGTCTGTAATGTTTCTTATTACTTAGTTGTTGTTGTATTTCCTGTATATAATCCTCTGTGTCTAAAATGACTGTGGCCGAACCTTTATCGGCTTTTCTTATCACAATATTTGTATCTTGTTTTAGAGAATTTATGGACGCTAATTCTTCTTGAGTTAGATTTGGTTTTTCTTTATCAAATTTCCATCGTGAAATATGTTTAAAAACTTCATCAGTAATGTTTCTAATGGTTGAAGGAAATGTAGAAAGTGGAGGGCACCATTCGCTTTTTCCCACAAACGGGACACTCACCGATTTGTTCTTTAAATGAAAGAAATGAGTTATCATCAATTTTCTAGTAAATTCTTTCACCGGTTGAGTGATTGTCGCTACATCCACATATCTCGGAGTCGGAACGAATTTTAGTCCTTTATTCAAGAGTGAAAATTCTATTTCTGTGATTTCCCTAGAGCTCAGGTTTACAACTGTTTTCCCTAGTTGTTTTACTATCTTTTCCCTACAGTTTTCTGTACTTGTTGAAAAACCTGCTTAGAAGCGTGCATCTGTTCGTACCATCTGTCCAGAATCCACTGTGCCGATTTCGGGCTCCAGTGAATTCCATCCAGACTGAACGACATTTCGTCCCTTTTCCCGGTGTATAAAGCTTTCACTCCCTCGATTTGAATTTTGGATATAGTTTCGTTTAATTTCGATAGATTGTATGCCTCTGTAGGTTTCCTAGATTGAAGATTTTGCGAAATTGGAATTTTCGCTATAAAAATCTCCGAGTTAGGAAATCTACCCCTAGTCGTTCTGAGCAGGTCTTTCATTGATTGACTTACTTTATCTGTGTTTGTGTTTTCTCTATCATTAGTTGCTACGTTAATAATTATTCTTCTGGGTTTTTCTTGATATCGATAATTCTTGACTAATTCTAGCACATGTTTTATTTTAGCCCCGGGGTACGCCTCTACTTGTACATTTTTGTCCGTCACATTGGTGAATCGAGAAAGATTTGAGTCCCCGATTATCAGATCCGCACTAGTAATCTTCGGTATGTCCCAATCCGATTTTGGACCAGCGTGTCTCGTTACTCTGCCCGGTTTCCTCGGTGAACTAACGATGGTAGCGTACGTCTGCTTCGGGATAGTCGGCGATGTACCCTGTGGCCCTGCTGGGGATAACGACTGGCGCCCTGGTGAAAGACTACGTCTTGGTGATGGTGACCTAGATCTTACCATTTTATCCAATAAATTCAGGGCAGGGACAGACAGACACCTGGACAGTCGATGTATAGAACTCAATGCCGCCGTTGCTCCGTTTACCAGGGGGCTTGATGTATTGTTGTCCATTCTCTTCTCCAAAGATTGTCTTACCTTTTTGGGGGGCGATTCCTGTTTCTTGTACCTTTTGGGGGTGTAAATTCGATTATCCCTATCACTAGTGTCTGAAATGCGTCTTTTTGATGGTGTCCGGATCAGTTGTGAGTCCAAAATTTGCAATGGCTGAAACCGATTACTCAGCGTAATTGTGGGTTCCAGGGGATGCTTTTTAGGGGTCGTTTTGCGTGGGCTAATATAGGGCGACTTATCAGTTGTAAGAGTTGTTATATGGGGACGAAGGTTGGTGTTTGCTGTATTTCTATTGTGCTTATTAGGCGCTATCGGTAAAAGTGATCCTATAATCGCTTTGTATTCCTGGATTGTTTGGAACCGCAATTTCTTCTTTAAATTATTTTTCCCCCAGTCAAGCGCCTGGTTGGAAAAGGACCTAATGGTAAACTCGGAAAAATTTAAACCAACAATCATTCCCATAAGTTCTGAAATTCTGTCTTTGTAGTGTGTGCATAGAGTCTGAGCGACCTTAGTGGCCCACATTCTATTTAATCCCTGTAAATTACTCCTAAGTGTGGAATTAGACTGAGCTGGTTTCAAAAAGTTGTCCAAATGTTTCACCTGTTGTTCAAATCCGTTTGTGCGAGTTGTACCTGAAGTTTGCGGTGTCAGAATTTTCAGATGATGCAACGCCTGTAAAATTTGATAAAAGAGCTTGATGAAATGGCCATTTGGATTATGGCCTTCCTGCCTTTTATCCATGAACCCTCGGCGCCCACCTCTATTCATTTTCAAACCGTGATTTCGATACATTAAAAAATGAATGAAATTATCAAAAAATGGCGAAACTCATAAAATAAAACCTGAAACGAAATTATAGGAAGCAACAAATGAATGAATATACAATGTACGATAAATATAGCTAAAAAAATGTCCTCTGGATCCCAGGACTTTGTGACTGAAAATATTATCTAATCATTCGGATGAAAAAACGTGTACTTATCTTTTTTTCGGCAGTTGTAAAGGCGCTCGATCCTCTGTCCTTTCTTTCCTCCTAAGAATTAATCCATTCGAATAAAACACAGAAATGTTTGGCACAAGGCTCTTGCTACGCCAAAAAGGGCGATATTAAACTCGTCTTTAACCTTTTTAGCGATTTGTCCACTTGGCTCCAGTATTCACTTATGAAGGGTCCAAAATCCCTACAGAGCGATGATGAATTTATGCACGTCTCTGTGTGAATCGAATCAATCTGAAAATCAATTAATTATGTTAAACTTTCTCCAATTGACCTAAAATGCCAATTAAAGATTTTTAAGAAGAAAGTTGGCAATCAATAAAAAAATTTTTTTGTTTTTTGTTTTTTATAGTTTTTTTGTTTTTTTGTATTTTTTTAGATTAATTATGTACAACAATGTCAATAAAACATGAAATAGTGAAATAAATTCCTGTCAAATAATAAGAACATCAAGCTACTACCCGTCTCGTCACTAGGCCTTTCGGCGTATTGCCTTCGTCAGGTGACTCGAACAATCTGAAGGGCTGTGTGTGATGCTCGGGTATATATGCTCGGACCTTATCTCCACCCCCCTCCCCTTTACCTTGGTCGGCTGCTTTCATCTTTCAATGCGCTTTGAGAGCAAGTTTTTTTGCGCGTGCCGCTAGAGTCTATTCCAATTAATTTAATTAGTGCGCACCTGTCGGGTCGGCGTAAACAAAAGGATTAGTGCACACCTGGCAGCAGCAATGAGTAGTACCTGAGCGGTCACTTGCCAAAAAACATGTGTACACCTTATTATTGTCCCATTGAAGCCCAACTAAGAGTCGGTTTGAGTACTTATATAATTAAAATCAATCCGATCATGCCGACTGCTACCAAAGTTTAGAAGTTATCCCTTTTAAATTTATAATTTTAAATTATGGTCCAGAAAAAAATTAATCGGAGTTAAATAATGCTCTATTTTATATGTAATAAGTCGACCTCCAGTAGTCTTACCGTTAAAAGGACTTGCAATAATGAAAATAAAATTAAAATCCAAAATCCCCTAACGATTATACACATTGATAATCAGAACAGTGGTATCAACAATCATTATCCTAATAAGGAAGTATGCATATATAAACCCTATCTGTTTTACATCACACAGCCCCTGGGTAGTAGCAAATATTAATATATTACGGGTTATGTGTTTTACTAGGGAGTGCTGTTTACTACCTTTCACCGAGCCCTAGGAGACTGTTACGATGACAAACCAATCTAACACTTAGTATCTGTGATTATCAAATTTGATATGATCAATCTATATACTTTCCGATCAAAGTTAGTCAATCAAACGGAAAATACAGGATTGTACGGAGGATGCGAAACCCTGGCACTGGCTGAGTTAGGTTTTAAAGGTAGGATGGGAGTTTATAAACTCCCACGTGCACTGGCCTAGGGAGAATTAATCGCGTTACCTCTTTATTTTGTTTCTTATTAAAATGTCGCATAGGTTTTTGTTCTTCCGATATGCTGTAACGAGCTTTTGATGATAAATCAGAGGGAAATTTATCTGAATTTTGCCGTACGCTTCTCTAATCAATTTGGCGGCAAGAGTTGCTTTAGTGTTATATGTGATGACAAACGGCAAAATGTCCCCCATTTCTTCGTGCAAATTAAGACCGAATGGGCTAACGGTTCCAAGTTTTTTGATCCAATAAGCCTCTCTTTTTGTGAGATTTTCCTTATTTGTCACCATTTCAATGGGAAGGATTGAACAGTCATCCAAAGAGTGTCCATCGCTATTAAAATGATTGGAAATGGATTTATTTTCTTTATGAATTATATCAAAGCGGTGTCTCGTGAAACGATCTCTAAGTGTAAGAGTGGTTTGTCCTACATATTGTTTACCACATGCATCGCATGAAATTAGATAAATGATATTCCTGGAGTCACACGATACGTTTTGTTTGATTAAAATAGTTTGATTATTCGTATGACTGGTGAAACTGTTTGTTTCTTTAAAAAATGGACATGTAGCGCATCTTCGGCCTTTACATGGCATAGCTTTCCCTATAGTATGCATGTCTCCCTTTATTTCATTTAAAGTAGTGTTTTTGATTTGTCTTAAGAATCGTTTGGAGTAGCCCCTGTCCCTCAGAGTTCTGAATAGTGTGTTACTGGCCCTCTGAAAGTCCTCATTTCTTGTACACAGCCTGTGGAATCTAATTATTTGCGATTTAAGAATCCCCATAAATGTATGTCTAGGATGGAACGAGGATTTATGGAGCAACTGGTGTGTGTCGGTGGGTTTAAAATAGACTTTAGAGTCAAGTTTTCCAGTCTTTTCGAAATCTGGCCCTTTAAAAATGGTCGTATCTAAAAAATCTACCGAATTCTCCATTACATTTGCCTTTAATTTGACCGATGGGTGGAAATTGTTTAAAATCGAGAAGAACTGATCAAATTTTTTTCGTGAAAGTGTCCAAATCAAAAAGATGTCATCCAAAAATCTAAGGTAAACAAGTGGGAGATAATTACACTTTTTGAAAACTTCTTTCTCCCATTCGGCCATAAAAATATTTGCATAATTTGGGGCAAATTTCTTCCCCATGGCGGTCCCTGAAACTTGTAAATACCATTTTCCATAGAATTCAAAGTCATTGTTAACCAAACCCAGATTCAACAGTTCTAAAATTTCCAGGTCTGGTCTTTTCGGGTCGGGGTTACTCCTGAAACAATTCCTTACTGCTCCTAAGCCTGCCATGTTGTCGATATTAGTATACATGCTTTCTACATCTAAAGTAACGAGAAGGCTGTTTTGTGGAATTTTGATATGCCTAATTTTATCTAAAAAATCGTTCGTATCTCTGAGATATGCCGGATGTTTCGTGGCTAAAGGTGCTAAAAAGGAATCTATGTATTCAGATATTCGATAAGATTCGCTCCCCACATCCGATACGATCGGTCTACCCTGAGGAATTTTGAACGGAATATACCAAGTTTCTGGTTCTTTATGAATTTTTGGCAAAGTGTACATGTGTCTCGGTCTGGGATTCTCGGGTGGGGTTAAGTAAGCTGCTTGTTTCTTATTTATGCATCTATTTTTCAATAATCTGTGTACAATCAGTGTAATCTTTTTACCCGTTTCGGGATAAATCGGGTTTTGTATTTGTCTGTAATGTTTCTTATTACTTAGTTGTTGTTGTATTTCCTGTATATAATCCTCTGTGTCTAAAATGACTGTGGCCGAACCTTTATCGGCTTTTCTTATCACAATATTTGTATCTTGTTTTAGAGAATTTATGGACGCTAATTCTTCTTGAGTTAGATTTGGTTTTTCTTTATCAAATTTCCATCGTGAAATATGTTTAAAAACTTCATCAGTAATGTTTCTAATGGTTGAAGGAAATGTAGAAAGTGGAGGGCACCATTCGCTTTTTCCCACAAACGGGACACTCACCGATTTGTTCTTTAAATGAAAGAAATGAGTTATCATCAATTTTCTAGTAAATTCTTTCACCGGTTGAGTGATTGTCGCTACATCCACATATCTCGGAGTCGGAACGAATTTTAGTCCTTTATTCAAGAGTGAAAATTCTATTTCTGTGATTTCCCTAGAGCTCAGGTTTACAACTGTTTTCCCTAGTTGTTTTACTATCTTTTCCCTACAGTTTTCTGTACTTGTTGAAAAACCTGCTTAGAAGCGTGCATCTGTTCGTACCATCTGTCCAGAATCCACTGTGCCGATTTCGGGCTCCAGTGAATTCCATCCAGACTGAACGACATTTCGTCCCTTTTCCCGGTGTATAAAGCTTTCACTCCCTCGATTTGAATTTTGGATATAGTTTCGTTTAATTTCGATAGATTGTATGCCTCTGTAGGTTTCCTAGATTGAAGATTTTGCGAAATTGGAATTTTCGCTATAAAAATCTCCGAGTTAGGAAATCTACCCCTAGTCGTTCTGAGCAGGTCTTTCATTGATTGACTTACTTTATCTGTGTTTGTGTTTTCTCTATCATTAGTTCCTACGTTAATAATTATTCTTCTGGGTTTTTCTTGATATCGATAATTCTTGACTAATTCTAGCACATGTTTTATTTTAGCCCCGGGGTACGCCTCTACTTGTACATTTTTGTCCGTCACATTGGTGAATCGAGAAAGATTTGAGTCCCCGATTATCAGATCCGCACTAGTAATCTTCGGTATGTCCCAATCCGATTTTGGACCAGCGTGTCTCGTTACTCTGCCCGGTTTCCTCGGTGAACTAACGATGGTAGCGTACGTCTGCTTCGGGATAGTCGGCGATGTACCCTGTGGCCCTGCTGGGGATAACGACTGGCGCCCTGGTGAAAGACTACGTCTTGGTGATGGTGACCTAGATCTTACCATTTTATCCAATAAATTCAGGGCAGGGACAGACAGACACCTGGACAGTCGATGTATAGAACTCAATGCCGCCGTTGCTCCGTTTACCAGGGGGCTTGATGTATTGTTGTCCATTCTCTTCTCCAAAGATTGTCTTACCTTTTTGGGGGGCGATTCCTGTTTCTTGTACCTTTTGGGGGTGTAAATTCGATTATCCCTATCACTAGTGTCTGAAATGCGTCTTTTTGATGGTGTCCGGATCAGTTGTGAGTCCAAAATTTGCAATGGCTGAAACCGATTACTCAGCGTAATTGTGGGTTCGAGGGGATGCTTTTTAGGGGTCGTTTTGCGTGGGCTAATATAGGGCGACTTATCAGTTGTAAGAGTTGTTATATGGGGACGAAGGTTGGTGTTTGCTGTATTTCTATTGTGCTTATTAGGCGCTATCGGTAAAAGTGATCCTATAATCGCTTTGTATTCCTGGATTGTTTGGAACCGCAATTTCTTCTTTAAATTATTTTTCCCCCAGTCAAGCGCCTGGTTGGAAAAGGACCTAATGGTAAACTCGGAAAAATTTAAACCAACAATCATTCCCATAAGTTCTGAAATTCTGTCTTTGTAGTGTGTGCATAGAGTCTGAGCGACCTTAGTGGCCCACATTCTATTTAATCCCTGTAAATTACTCCTAAGTGTGGAATTAGACTGAGCTGGTTTCAAAAAGTTGTCCAAATGTTTCACCTGTTGTTCAAATCCGTTTGTGCGAGTTGTACCTGAAGTTTGCGGTGTCAGAATTTTCAGATGATGCAACGCCTGTAAAATTTGATAAAAGAGCTTGATGAAATGGCCATTTGGATTATGGCCTTCCTGCCTTTTATCCATGAACCCTCGGCGCCCACCTCTATTCATTTTCAAACCGTGATTTCGATACATTAAAAAATGAATGAAATTATCAAAAAATGGCGAAACTCATAAAATAAAACCTGAAACGAAATTATAGGAAGCAACAAATGAATGAATATACAATGTACGATAAATATAGCTAAAAAAATGTCCTCTGGATCCCAGGACTTTGTGACTGAAAATATTATCTAATCATTCGGATGAAAAAACGTGTACTTATCTTTTTTTCGGCAGTTGTAAAGGCGCTCGATCCTCTGTCCTTTCTTTCCTCCTAAGAATTAATCCATTCGAATAAAACACAGAAATGTTTGGCACAAGGCTCTTGCTACGCCAAAAAGGGCGATATTAAACTCGTCTTTAACCTTTTTAGCGATTTGTCCACTTGGCTCCAGTATTCACTTATGAAGGGTCCAAAATCCCTACAGAGCGATGATGAATTTATGCACGTCTCTGTGTGAATCGAATCAATCTGAAAATCAATTAATTATGTTAAACTTTCTCCAATTGACCTAAAATGCCAATTAAAGATTTTTAAGAAGAAAGTTGGCAATCAATAAAAAAATTTTTTTGTTTTTTGTTTTTTATAGTTTTTTTGTTTTTTTGTATTTTTTTAGATTAATTATGTACAACAATGTCAATAAAACATGAAATAGTGAAATAAATTCCTGTCAAATAATAAGAACATCAAGCTACTACCCGTCTCGTCACTAGGCCTTTCGGCGTATTGCCTTCGTCAGGTGACTCGAACAATCTGAAGGGCTGTGTGTGATGCTCGGGTATATATGCTCGGACCTTATCTCCACCCCCCTCCCCTTTACCTTGGTCGGCTGCTTTCATCTTTCAATGCGCTTTGAGAGCAAGTTTTTTTGCGCGTGCCGCTAGAGTCTATTCCAATTAATTTAATTAGTGCGCACCTGTCGGGTCGGCGTAAACAAAAGGATTAGTGCACACCTGGCAGCAGCAATGAGTAGTACCTGAGCGGTCACTTGCCAAAAAACATGTGTACACCTTATTATTGTCCCATTGAAGCCCAACTAAGAGTCGGTTTGAGTACTTATATAATTAAAATCAATCCGATCATGCCGACTGCTACCAAAGTTTAGAAGTTATCCCTTTTAAATTTATAATTTTAAATTATGGTCCAGAAAAAAATTAATCGGAGTTAAATAATGCTCTATTTTATATGTAATAAGTCGACCTCCAGTAGTCTTACCGTTAAAAGGACTTGCAATAATGAAAATAAAATTAAAATCCAAAATCCCCTAACGATTATACACATTGATAATCAGAACAGTGGTATCAACAATCATTATCCTAATAAGGAAGTATGCATATATAAACCCTATCTGTTTTACATCACACAGCCCCTGGGTAGTAGCAAATATTAATATATTACGGGTTATGTGTTTTACTAGGGAGTGCTGTTTACTACCTTTCACCGAGCCCTAGGAGACTGTTACGATGACAAACCAATCTAACACTTAGTATCTGTGATTATCAAATTTGATATGATCAATCTATATACTTTCCGATCAAAGTTAGTCAATCAAACGGAAAATACAGGATTGTACGGAGGATGCGAAACCCTGGCACTGGCTGAGTTAGGTTTTAAAGGTAGGATGGGAGTTTATAAACTCCCACGTGCACTGGCCTAGGGAGAATTAATCGCGTTACCTCTTTATTTTGTTTCTTATTAAAATGTCGCATAGGTTTTTGTTCTTCCGATATGCTGTAACGAGCTTTTGATGATAAATCAGAGGGAAATTTATCTGAATTTTGCCGTACGCTTCTCTAATCAATTTGGCGGCAAGAGTTGCTTTAGTGTTATATGTGATGACAAACGGCAAAATGTCCCCCATTTCTTCGTGCAAATTAAGACCGAATGGGCTAACGGTTCCAAGTTTTTTGATCCAATAAGCCTCTCTTTTTGTGAGATTTTCCTTATTTGTCACCATTTCAATGGGAAGGATTGAACAGTCATCCAAAGAGTGTCCATCGCTATTAAAATGATTGGAAATGGATTTATTTTCTTTATGAATTATATCAAAGCGGTGTCTCGTGAAACGATCTCTAAGTGTAAGAGTGGTTTGTCCTACATATTGTTTACCACATGCATCGCATGAAATTAGATAAATGATATTCCTGGAGTCACACGATACGTTTTGTTTGATTAAAATAGTTTGATTATTCGTATGACTGGTGAAACTGTTTGTTTCTTTAAAAAATGGACATGTAGCGCATCTTCGGCCTTTACATGGCATAGCTTTCCCTATAGTATGCATGTCTCCCTTTATTTCATTTAAAGTAGTGTTTTTGATTTGTCTTAAGAATCGTTTGGAGTAGCCCCTGTCCCTCAGAGTTCTGAATAGTGTGTTACTGGCCCTCTGAAAGTCCTCATTTCTTGTACACAGCCTGTGGAATCTAATTATTTGCGATTTAAGAATCCCCATAAATGTATGTCTAGGATGGAACGAGGATTTATGGAGCAACTGGTGTGTGTCGGTGGGTTTAAAATAGACTTTAGAGTCAAGTTTTCCAGTCTTTTCGAAATCTGGCCCTTTAAAAATGGTCGTATCTAAAAAATCTACCGAATTCTCCATTACATTTGCTTTTAATTTGACCGATGGGTGGAAATTGTTTAAAATCGAGAAGAACTGATCAAATTTTTTTCGTGAAAGTGTCCAAATCAAAAAGATGTCATCCAAAAATCTAAGGTAAACAAGTGGGAGATAATTACACTTTTTGAAAACTTCTTTCTCCCATTCGGCCATAAAAATATTTGCATAATTTGGGGCAAATTTCTTCCCCATGGCGGTCCCTGAAACTTGTAAATACCATTTTCCATAAAATTCAAAGTCATTGTTAACCAAACCCAGATTCAACAGTTCTAAAATTTCCAGGTCTGGTCTTTTCGGGTCGGGGTTACTCCTGAAACAATTCCTTACTGCTCCTAAGCCTGCCATGTTGTCGATATTAGTATACATGCTTTCTACATCTAAAGTAACGAGAAGGCTGTTTTGTGGAATTTTGATATGCCTAATTTTATCTAAAAAATCGTTCGTATCTCTGAGATATGCCGGATGTTTCGTGGCTAAAGGTGCTAAAAAGGAATCTATGTATTCAGATATTCGATAAGATTCGCTCCCCACATCCGATACGATCGGTCTACCCTGAGGAATTTTGAACGGAATATACCAAGTTTCTGGTTCTTTATGAATTTTTGGCAAAGTGTACATGTGTCTCGGTCTGGGATTCTCGGGTGGGGTTAAGTAAGCTGCTTGTTTCTTATTTATGCATCTATTTTTCAATAATCTGTGTACAATCAGTGTAATCTTTTTACCCGTTTCGGGATAAATCGGGTTTTGTATTTGTCTGTAATGTTTCTTATTACTTAGTTGTTGTTGTATTTCCTGTATATAATCCTCTGTGTCTAAAATGACTGTGGCCGAACCTTTATCGGCTTTTCTTATCACAATATTTGTATCTTGTTTTAGAGAATTTATGGACGCTAATTCTTCTTGAGTTAGATTTGGTTTTTCTTTATCAAATTTCCATCGTGAAATATGTTTAAAAACTTCATCAGTAATGTTTCTAATGGTTGAAGGAAATGTAGAAAGTGGAGGGCACCATTCGCTTTTTCCCACAAACGGGACACTCACCGATTTGTTCTTTAAATGAAAGAAATGAGTTATCATCAATTTTCTAGTAAATTCTTTCACCGGTTGAGTGATTGTCGCTACATCCACATATCTCGGAGTCGGAACGAATTTTAGTCCTTTATTCAAGAGTGAAAATTCTATTTCTGTGATTTCCCTAGAGCTCAGGTTTACAACTGTTTTCCCTAGTTGTTTTACTATCTTTTCCCTACAGTTTTCTGTACTTGTTGAAAAACCTGCTTAGAAGCGTGCATCTGTTCGTACCATCTGTCCAGAATCCACTGTGCCGATTTCGGGCTCCAGTGAATTCCATCCAGACTGAACGACATTTCGTCCCTTTTCCCGGTGTATAAAGCTTTCACTCCCTCGATTTGAATTTTGGATATAGTTTCGTTTAATTTCGATAGATTGTATGCCTCTGTAGGTTTCCTAGATTGAAGATTTTGCGAAATTGGAATTTTCGCTATAAAAATCTCCGAGTTAGGAAATCTACCCCTAGTCGTTCTGAGCAGGTCTTTCATTGATTGACTTACTTTATCTGTGTTTGTGTTTTCTCTATCATTAGTTCCTACGTTAATAATTATTCTTCTGGGTTTTTCTTGATATCGATAATTCTTGACTAATTCTAGCACATGTTTTATTTTAGCCCCGGGGTACGCCTCTACTTGTACATTTTTGTCCGTCACATTGGTGAATCGAGAAAGATTTGAGTCCCCGATTATCAGATCCGCACTAGTAATCTTCGGTATGTCCCAATCCGATTTTGGACCAGCGTGTCTCGTTACTCTGCCCGGTTTCCTCGGTGAACTAACGATGGTAGCGTACGTCTGCTTCGGGATAGTCGGCGATGTACCCTGTGGCCCTGCTGGGGATAACGACTGGCGCCCTGGTGAAAGACTACGTCTTGGTGATGGTGACCTAGATCTTACCATTTTATCCAATAAATTCAGGGCAGGGACAGACAGACACCTGGACAGTCGATGTATAGAACTCAATGCCGCCGTTGCTCCGTTTACCAGGGGGCTTGATGTATTGTTGTCCATTCTCTTCTCCAAAGATTGTCTTACCTTTTTGGGGGGCGATTCCTGTTTCTTGTACCTTTTGGGGGTGTAAATTCGATTATCCCTATCACTAGTGTCTGAAATGCGTCTTTTTGATGGTGTCCGGATCAGTTGTGAGTCCAAAATTTGCAATGGCTGAAACCGATTACTCAGCGTAATTGTGGGTTCCAGGGGATGCTTTTTAGGGGTCGTTTTGCGTGGGCTAATATAGGGCGACTTATCAGTTGTAAGAGTTGTTATATGGGGACGAAGGTTGGTGTTTGCTGTATTTCTATTGTGCTTATTAGGCGCTATCGGTAAAAGTGATCCTATAATCGCTTTGTATTCCTGGATTGTTTGGAACCGCAATTTCTTCTTTAAATTATTTTTCCCCCAGTCAAGCGCCTGGTTGGAAAAGGACCTAATGGTAAACTCGGAAAAATTTAAACCAACAATCATTCCCATAAGTTCTGAAATTCTGTCTTTGTAGTGTGTGCATAGAGTCTGAGCGACCTTAGTGGCCCACATTCTATTTAATCCCTGTAAATTACTCCTAAGTGTGGAATTAGACTGAGCTGGTTTCAAAAAGTTGTCCAAATGTTTCACCTGTTGTTCAAATCCGTTTGTACGAGTTGTACCTGAAGTTTGCGGTGTCAGAATTTTCAGATGATGCAACGCCTGTAAAATTTGATAAAAGAGCTTGATGAAATGGCCATTTGGATTATGGCCTTCCTGCCTTTTATCCATGAACCCTCGGCGCCCACCTCTATTCATTTTCAAACCGTGATTTCGATACATTAAAAAATGAATGAAATTATCAAAAAATGGCGAAACTCATAAAATAAAACCTGAAACGAAATTATAGGAAGCAACAAATGAATGAATATACAATGTACGATAAATATAGCTAAAAAAATGTCCTCTGGATCCCAGGACTTTGTGACTGAAAATATTATCTAATCATTCGGATGAAAAAACGTGTACTTATCTTTTTTTCGGCAGTTGTAAAGGCGCTCGATCCTCTGTCCTTTCTTTCCTCCTAAGAATTAATCCATTCGAATAAAACACAGAAATGTTTGGCACAAGGCTCTTGCTACGCCAAAAAGGGCGATATTAAACTCGTCTTTAACCTTTTTAGCGATTTGTCCACTTGGCTCCAGTATTCACTTATGAAGGGTCCAAAATCCCTACAGAGCGATGATGAATTTATGCACGTCTCTGTGTGAATCGAATCAATCTGAAAATCAATTAATTATGTTAAACTTTCTCCAATTGACCTAAAATGCCAATTAAAGATTTTTAAGAAGAAAGTTGGCAATCAATAAAAAATTTGTTTTGTTTTTTGTTTTTTATAGTTTTTTTGTTTTTTTGTATTTTTTTAGATTAATTATGTACAACAATGTCAATAAAACATGAAATAGTGAAATAAATTCCTGTCAAATAATAAGAACATCAAGCTACTACCCGTCTCGTCACTAGGCCTTTCGGCGTATTGCCTTCGTCAGGTGACTCGAACAATCTGAAGGGCTGTGTGTGATGCTCGGGTATATATGCTCGGACCTTATCTCCACCCCCCTCCCCTTTACCTTGGTCGGCTGCTTTCATCTTTCAATGCGCTTTGAGAGCAAGTTTTTTTGCGCGTGCCGCTAGAGTCTATTCCAATTAATTTAATTAGTGCGCACCTGTCGGGTCGGCGTAAACAAAAGGATTAGTGCACACCTGGCAGCAGCAATGAGTAGTACCTGAGCGGTCACTTGCCAAAAAACATGTGTACACCTTATTATTGTCCCATTGAAGCCCAACTAAGAGTCGGTTTGAGTACTTATATAATTAAAATCAATCCGATCATGCCGACTGCTACCAAAGTTTAGAAGTTATCCCTTTTAAATTTATAATTTTAAATTATGGTCCAGAAAAAAATTAATCGGAGTTAAATAATGCTCTATTTTATATGTAATAAGTCGACCTCCAGTAGTCTTACCGTTAAAAGGACTTGCAATAATGAAAATAAAATTAAAATCCAAAATCCCCTAACGATTATACACATTGATAATCAGAACAGTGGTATCAACAATCATTATCCTAATAAGGAAGTATGCATATATAAACCCTATCTGTTTTACATCACACAGCCCCTGGGTAGTAGCAAATATTAATATATTACGGGTTATGTGTTTTACTAGGGAGTGCTGTTTACTACCTTTCACCGAGCCCTAGGAGACTGTTACGATGACAAACCAATCTAACACTTAGTATCTGTGATTATCAAATTTGATATGATCAATCTATATACTTTCCGATCAAAGTTAGTCAATCAAACGGAAAATACAGGATTGTACGGAGGATGCGAAACCCTGGCACTGGCTGAGTTAGGTTTTAAAGGTAGGATGGGAGTTTATAAACTCCCACGTGCACTGGCCTAGGGAGAATTAATCGCGTTACCTCTTTATTTTGTTTCTTATTAAAATGTCGCATAGGTTTTTGTTCTTCCGATATGCTGTAACGAGCTTTTGATGATAAATCAGAGGGAAATTTATCTGAATTTTGCCGTACGCTTCTCTAATCAATTTGGCGGCAAGAGTTGCTTTAGTGTTATATGTGATGACAAACGGCAAAATGTCCCCCATTTCTTCGTGCAAATTAAGACCGAATGGGCTAACGGTTCCAAGTTTTTTGATCCAATAAGCCTCTCTTTTTGTGAGATTTTCCTTATTTGTCACCATTTCAATGGGAAGGATTGAACAGTCATCCAAAGAGTGTCCATCGCTATTAAAATGATTGGAAATGGATTTATTTTCTTTATGAATTATATCAAAGCGGTGTCTCGTGAAACGATCTCTAAGTGTAAGAGTGGTTTGTCCTACATATTGTTTACCACATGCATCGCATGAAATTAGATAAATGATATTCCTGGAGTCACACGATACGTTTTGTTTGATTAAAATAGTTTGATTATTCGTATGACTGGTGAAACTGTTTGTTTCTTTAAAAAATGGACATGTAGCGCATCTTCGGCCTTTACATGGCATAGCTTTCCCTATAGTATGCATGTCTCCCTTTATTTCATTTAAAGTAGTGTTTTTGATTTGTCTTAAGAATCGTTTGGAGTAGCCCCTGTCCCTCAGAGTTCTGAATAGTGTGTTACTGGCCCTCTGAAAGTCCTCATTTCTTGTACACAGCCTGTGGAATCTAATTATTTGCGATTTAAGAATCCCCATAAATGTATGTCTAGGATGGAACGAGGATTTATGGAGCAACTGGTGTGTGTCGGTGGGTTTAAAATAGACTTTAGAGTCAAGTTTTCCAGTCTTTTCGAAATCTGGCCCTTTAAAAATGGTCGTATCTAAAAAATCTACCGAATTCTCCATTACATTTGCCTTTAATTTGACCGATGGGTGGAAATTGTTTAAAATCGAGAAGAACTGATCAAATTTTTTTCGTGAAAGTGTCCAAATCAAAAAGATGTCATCCAAAAATCTAAGGTAAACAAGTGGGAGATAATTACACTTTTTGAAAACTTCTTTCTCCCATTCGGCCATAAAAATATTTGCATAATTTGGGGCAAATTTCTTCCCCATGGCGGTCCCTGAAACTTGTAAATACCATTTTCCATAGAATTCAAAGTCATTGTTAACCAAACCCAGATTCAACAGTTCTAAAATTTCCAGGTCTGGTCTTTTCGGGTCGGGGTTACTCCTGAAACAATTCCTTACTGCTCCTAAGCCTGCCATGTTGTCGATATTAGTATACATGCTTTCTACATCTAAAGTAACGAGAAGGCTGTTTTGTGGAATTTTGATATGCCTAATTTTATCTAAAAAATCGTTCGTATCTCTGAGATATGCCGGATGTTTCGTGGCTAAAGGTGCTAAAAAGGAATCTATGTATTCAGATATTCGATAAGATTCGCTCCCCACATCCGATACGATCGGTCTACCCTGAGGAATTTTGAACGGAATATACCAAGTTTCTGGTTCTTTATGAATTTTTGGCAAAGTGTACATGTGTCTCGGTCTGGGATTCTCGGGTGGGGTTAAGTAAGCTGCTTGTTTCTTATTTATGCATCTATTTTTCAATAATCTGTGTACAATCAGTGTAATCTTTTTACCCGTTTCGGGATAAATCGGGTTTTGTATTTGTCTGTAATGTTTCTTATTACTTAGTTGTTGTTGTATTTCCTGTATATAATCCTCTGTGTCTAAAATGACTGTGGCCGAACCTTTATCGGCTTTTCTTATCACAATATTTGTATCTTGTTTTAGAGAATTTATGGACGCTAATTCTTCTTGAGTTAGATTTGGTTTTTCTTTATCAAATTTCCATCGTGAAATATGTTTAAAAACTTCATCAGTAATGTTTCTAATGGTTGAAGGAAATGTAGAAAGTGGAGGGCACCATTCGCTTTTTCCCACAAACGGGACACTCACCGATTTGTTCTTTAAATGAAAGAAATGAGTTATCATCAATTTTCTAGTAAATTCTTTCACCGGTTGAGTGATTGTCGCTACATCCACATATCTCGGAGTCGGAACGAATTTTAGTCCTTTATTCAAGAGTGAAAATTCTATTTCTGTGATTTCCCTAGAGCTCAGGTTTACAACTGTTTTCCCTAGTTGTTTTACTATCTTTTCCCTACAGTTTTCTGTACTTGTTGAAAAACCTGCTTAGAAGCGTGCATCTGTTCGTACCATCTGTCCAGAATCCACTGTGCCGATTTCGGGCTCCAGTGAATTCCATCCAGACTGAACGACATTTCGTCCCTTTTCCCGGTGTATAAAGCTTTCACTCCCTCGATTTGAATTTTGGATATAGTTTCGTTTAATTTCGATAGATTGTATGCCTCTGTAGGTTTCCTAGATTGAAGATTTTGCGAAATTGGAATTTTCGCTATAAAAATCTCCGAGTTAGGAAATCTACCCCTAGTCGTTCTGAGCAGGTCTTTCATTGATTGACTTACTTTATCTGTGTTTGTGTTTTCTCTATCATTAGTTCCTACGTTAATAATTATTCTTCTGGGTTTTTCTTGATATCGATAATTCTTGACTAATTCTAGCACATGTTTTATTTTAGCCCCGGGGTACGCCTCTACTTGTACATTTTTGTCCGTCACATTGGTGAATCGAGAAAGATTTGAGTCCCCGATTATCAGATCCGCACTAGTAATCTTCGGTATGTCCCAATCCGATTTTGGACCAGCGTGTCTCGTTACTCTGCCCGGTTTCCTCGGTGAACTAACGATGGTAGCGTACGTCTGCTTCGGGATAGTCGGCGATGTACCCTGTGGCCCTGCTGGGGATAACGACTGGCGCCCTGGTGAAAGACTACGTCTTGGTGATGGTGACCTAGATCTTACCATTTTATCCAATAAATTCAGGGCAGGGACAGACAGACACCTGGACAGTCGATGTATAGAACTCAATGCCGCCGTTGCTCCGTTTACCAGGGGGCTTGATGTATTGTTGTCCATTCTCTTCTCCAAAGATTGTCTTACCTTTTTGGGGGGCGATTCCTGTTTCTTGTACCTTTTGGGGGTGTAAATTCGATTATCCCTATCACTAGTGTCTGAAATGCGTCTTTTTGATGGTGTCCGGATCAGTTGTGAGTCCAAAATTTGCAATGGCTGAAACCGATTACTCAGCGTAATTGTGGGTTCCAGGGGATGCTTTTTAGGGGTCGTTTTGCGTGGGCTAATATAGGGCGACTTATCAGTTGTAAGAGTTGTTATATGGGGACGAAGGTTGGTGTTTGCTGTATTTCTATTGTGCTTATTAGGCGCTATCGGTAAAAGTGATCCTATAATCGCTTTGTATTCCTGGATTGTTTGGAACCGCAATTTCTTCTTTAAATTATTTTTCCCCCAGTCAAGCGCCTGGTTGGAAAAGGACCTAATGGTAAACTCGGAAAAATTTAAACCAACAATCATTCCCATAAGTTCTGAAATTCTGTCTTTGTAGTGTGTGCATAGAGTCTGAGCGACCTTAGTGGCCCACATTCTATTTAATCCCTGTAAATTACTCCTAAGTGTGGAATTAGACTGAGCTGGTTTCAAAAAGTTGTCCAAATGTTTCACCTGTTGTTCAAATCCGTTTGTGCGAGTTGTACCTGAAGTTTGCGGTGTCAGAATTTTCAGATGATGCAACGCCTGTAAAATTTGATAAAAGAGCTTGATGAAATGGCCATTTGGATTATGGCCTTCCTGCCTTTTATCCATGAACCCTCGGCGCCCACCTCTATTCATTTTCAAACCGTGATTTCGATACATTAAAAAATGAATGAAATTATCAAAAAATGGCGAAACTCATAAAATAAAACCTGAAACGAAATTATAGGAAGCAACAAATGAATGAATATACAATGTACGATAAATATAGCTAAAAAAATGTCCTCTGGATCCCAGGACTTTGTGACTGAAAATATTATCTAATCATTCGGATGAAAAAACGTGTACTTATCTTTTTTTCGGCAGTTGTAAAGGCGCTCGATCCTCTGTCCTTTCTTTCCTCCTAAGAATTAATCCATTCGAATAAAACACAGAAATGTTTGGCACAAGGCTCTTGCTACGCCAAAAAGGGCGATATTAAACTCGTCTTTAACCTTTTTAGCGATTTGTCCACTTGGCTCCAGTATTCACTTATGAAGGGTCCAAAATCCCTACAGAGCGATGATGAATTTATGCACGTCTCTGTGTGAATCGAATCAATCTGAAAATCAATTAATTATGTTAAACTTTCTCCAATTGACCTAAAATGCCAATTAAAGATTTTTAAGAAGAAAGTTGGCAATCAATAAAAAAATTTTTTTGTTTTTTGTTTTTTATAGTTTTTTTGTTTTTTTGTATTTTTTTAGATTAATTATGTACAACAATGTCAATAAAACATGAAATAGTGAAATAAATTCCTGTCAAATAATAAGAACATCAAGCTACTACCCGTCTCGTCACTAGGCCTTTCGGCGTATTGCCTTCGTCAGGTGACTCGAACAATCTGAAGGGCTGTGTGTGATGCTCGGGTATATATGCTCGGACCTTATCTCCACCCCCCTCCCCTTTACCTTGGTCGGCTGCTTTCATCTTTCAATGCGCTTTGAGAGCAAGTTTTTTTGCGCGTGCCGCTAGAGTCTATTCCAATTAATTTAATTAGTGCGCACCTGTCGGGTCGGCGTAAACAAAAGGATTAGTGCACACCTGGCAGCAGCAATGAGTAGTACCTGAGCGGTCACTTGCCAAAAAACATGTGTACACCTTATTATTGTCCCATTGAAGCCCAACTAAGAGTCGGTTTGAGTACTTATATAATTAAAATCAATCCGATCATGCCGACTGCTACCAAAGTTTAGAAGTTATCCCTTTTAAATTTATAATTTTAAATTATGGTCCAGAAAAAAATTAATCGGAGTTAAATAATGCTCTATTTTATATGTAATAAGTCGACCTCCAGTAGTCTTACCGTTAAAAGGACTTGCAATAATGAAAATAAAATTAAAATCCAAAATCCCCTAACGATTATACACATTGATAATCAGAACAGTGGTATCAACAATCATTATCCTAATAAGGAAGTATGCATATATAAACCCTATCTGTTTTACATCACACAGCCCCTGGGTAGTAGCAAATATTAATATATTACGGGTTATGTGTTTTACTAGGGAGTGCTGTTTACTACCTTTCACCGAGCCCTAGGAGACTGTTACGATGACAAACCAATCTAACACTTAGTATCTGTGATTATCAAATTTGATATGATCAATCTATATACTTTCCGATCAAAGTTAGTCAATCAAACGGAAAATACAGGATTGTACGGAGGATGCGAAACCCTGGCACTGGCTGAGTTAGGTTTTAAAGGTAGGATGGGAGTTTATAAACTCCCACGTGCACTGGCCTAGGGAGAATTAATCGCGTTACCTCTTTATTTTGTTTCTTATTAAAATGTCGCATAGGTTTTTGTTCTTCCGATATGCTGTAACGAGCTTTTGATGATAAATCAGAGGGAAATTTATCTGAATTTTGCCGTACGCTTCTCTAATCAATTTGGCGGCAAGAGTTGCTTTAGTGTTATATGTGATGACAAACGGCAAAATGTCCCCCATTTCTTCGTGCAAATTAAGACCGAATGGGCTAACGGTTCCAAGTTTTTTGATCCAATAAGCCTCTCTTTTTGTGAGATTTTCCTTATTTGTCACCATTTCAATGGGAAGGATTGAACAGTCATCCAAAGAGTGTCCATCGCTATTAAAATGATTGGAAATGGATTTATTTTCTTTATGAATTATATCAAAGCGGTGTCTCGTGAAACGATCTCTAAGTGTAAGAGTGGTTTGTCCTACATATTGTTTACCACATGCATCGCATGAAATTAGATAAATGATATTCCTGGAGTCACACGATACGTTTTGTTTGATTAAAATAGTTTGATTATTCGTATGACTGGTGAAACTGTTTGTTTCTTTAAAAAATGGACATGTAGCGCATCTTCGGCCTTTACATGGCATAGCTTTCCCTATAGTATGCATGTCTCCCTTTATTTCATTTAAAGTAGTGTTTTTGATCTGTCTTAAGAATCGTTTGGAGTAGCCCCTGTCCCTCAGAGTTCTGAATAGTGTGTTACTGGCCCTCTGAAAGTCCTCATTTCTTGTACACAGCCTGTGGAATCTAATTATTTGCGATTTAAGAATCCCCATAAATGTATGTCTAGGATGGAACGAGGATTTATGGAGCAACTGGTGTGTGTCGGTGGGTTTAAAATAGACTTTAGAGTCAAGTTTTCCAGTCTTTTCGAAATCTGGCCCTTTAAAAATGGTCGTATCTAAAAAATCTACCGAATTCTCCATTACATTTGCCTTTAATTTGACCGATGGGTGGAAATTGTTTAAAATCGAGAAGAACTGATCAAATTTTTTTCGTGAAAGTGTCCAAATCAAAAAGATGTCATCCAAAAATCTAAGGTAAACAAGTGGGAGATAATTACACTTTTTGAAAACTTCTTTCTCCCATTCGGCCATAAAAATATTTGCATAATTTGGGGCAAATTTCTTCCCCATGGCGGTCCCTGAAACTTGTAAATACCATTTTCCATAGAATTCAAAGTCATTGTTAACCAAACCCAGATTCAACAGTTCTAAAATTTCCAGGTCTGGTCTTTTCGGGTCGGGGTTACTCCTGAAACAATTCCTTACTGCTCCTAAGCCTGCCATGTTGTCGATATTAGTATACATGCTTTCTACATCTAAAGTAACGAGAAGGCTGTTTTGTGGAATTTTGATATGCCTAATTTTATCTAAAAAATCGTTCGTATCTCTGAGATATGCCGGATGTTTCGTGGCTAAAGGTGCTAAAAAGGAATCTATGTATTCAGATATTCGATAAGATTCGCTCCCCACATCCGATACGATCGGTCTACCCTGAGGAATTTTGAACGGAATATACCAAGTTTCTGGTTCTTTATGAATTTTTGGCAAAGTGTACATGTGTCTCGGTCTGGGATTCTCGGGTGGGGTTAAGTAAGCTGCTTGTTTCTTATTTATGCATCTATTTTTCAATAATCTGTGTACAATCAGTGTAATCTTTTTACCCGTTTCGGGATAAATCGGGTTTTGTATTTGTCTGTAATGTTTCTTATTACTTAGTTGTTGTTGTATTTCCTGTATATAATCCTCTGTGTCTAAAATGACTGTGGCCGAACCTTTATCGGCTTTTCTTATCACAATATTTGTATCTTGTTTTAGAGAATTTATGGACGCTAATTCTTCTTGAGTTAGATTTGGTTTTTCTTTATCAAATTTCCATCGTGAAATATGTTTAAAAACTTCATCAGTAATGTTTCTAATGGTTGAAGGAAATGTAGAAAGTGGAGGGCACCATTCGCTTTTTCCCACAAACGGGACACTCACCGATTTGTTCTTTAAATGAAAGAAATGAGTTATCATCAATTTTCTAGTAAATTCTTTCACCGGTTGAGTGATTGTCGCTACATCCACATATCTCGGAGTCGGAACGAATTTTAGTCCTTTATTCAAGAGTGAAAATTCTATTTCTGTGATTTCCCTAGAGCTCAGGTTTACAACTGTTTTCCCTAGTTGTTTTACTATCTTTTCCCTACAGTTTTCTGTACTTGTTGAAAAACCTGCTTAGAAGCGTGCATCTGTTCGTACCATCTGTCCAGAATCCACTGTGCCGATTTCGGGCTCCAGTGAATTCCATCCAGACTGAACGACATTTCGTCCCTTTTCCCGGTGTATAAAGCTTTCACTCCCTCGATTTGAATTTTGGATATAGTTTCGTTTAATTTCGATAGATTGTATGCCTCTGTAGGTTTCCTAGATTGAAGATTTTGCGAAATTGGAATTTTCGCTATAAAAATCTCCGAGTTAGGAAATCTACCCCTAGTCGTTCTGAGCAGGTCTTTCATTGATTGACTTACTTTATCTGTGTTTGTGTTTTCTCTATCATTAGTTCCTACGTTAATAATTATTCTTCTGGGTTTTTCTTGATATCGATAATTCTTGACTAATTCTAGCACATGTTTTATTTTAGCCCCGGGGTACGCCTCTACTTGTACATTTTTGTCCGTCACATTGGTGAATCGAGAAAGATTTGAGTCCCCGATTATCAGATCCGCACTAGTAATCTTCGGTATGTCCCAATCCGATTTTGGACCAGCGTGTCTCGTTACTCTGCCCGGTTTCCTCGGTGAACTAACGATGGTAGCGTACGTCTGCTTCGGGATAGTCGGCGATGTACCCTGTGGCCCTGCTGGGGATAACGACTGGCGCCCTGGTGAAAGACTACGTCTTGGTGATGGTGACCTAGATCTTACCATTTTATCCAATAAATTCAGGGCAGGGACAGACAGACACCTGGACAGTCGATGTATAGAACTCAATGCCGCCGTTGCTCCGTTTACCAGGGGGCTTGATGTATTGTTGTCCATTCTCTTCTCCAAAGATTGTCTTACCTTTTTGGGGGGCGATTCCTGTTTCTTGTACCTTTTGGGGGTGTAAATTCGATTATCCCTATCACTAGTGTCTGAAATGCGTCTTTTTGATGGTGTCCGGATCAGTTGTGAGTCCAAAATTTGCAATGGCTGAAACCGATTACTCAGCGTAATTGTGGGTTCCAGGGGATGCTTTTTAGGGGTCGTTTTGCGTGGGCTAATATAGGGCGACTTATCAGTTGTAAGAGTTGTTATATGGGGACGAAGGTTGGTGTTTGCTGTATTTCTATTGTGCTTATTAGGCGCTATCGGTAAAAGTGATCCTATAATCGCTTTGTATTCCTGGATTGTTTGGAACCGCAATTTCTTCTTTAAATTATTTTTCCCCCAGTCAAGCGCCTGGTTGGAAAAGGACCTAATGGTAAACTCGGAAAAATTTAAACCAACAATCATTCCCATAAGTTCTGAAATTCTGTCTTTGTAGTGTGTGCATAGAGTCTGAGCGACCTTAGTGGCCCACATTCTATTTAATCCCTGTAAATTACTCCTAAGTGTGGAATTAGACTGAGCTGGTTTCAAAAAGTTGTCCAAATGTTTCACCTGTTGTTCAAATCCGTTTGTGCGAGTTGTACCTGAAGTTTGCGGTGTCAGAATTTTCAGATGATGCAACGCCTGTAAAATTTGATAAAAGAGCTTGATGAAATGGCCATTTGGATTATGGCCTTCCTGCCTTTTATCCATGAACCCTCGGCGCCCACCTCTATTCATTTTCAAACCGTGATTTCGATACATTAAAAAATGAATGAAATTATCAAAAAATGGCGAAACTCATAAAATAAAACCTGAAACGAAATTATAGGAAGCAACAAATGAATGAATATACAATGTACGATAAATATAGCTAAAAAAATGTCCTCTGGATCCCAGGACTTTGTGACTGAAAATATTATCTAATCATTCGGATGAAAAAACGTGTACTTATCTTTTTTTCGGCAGTTGTAAAGGCGCTCGATCCTCTGTCCTTTCTTTCCTCCTAAGAATTAATCCATTCGAATAAAACACAGAAATGTTTGGCACAAGGCTCTTGCTACGCCAAAAAGGGCGATATTAAACTCGTCTTTAACCTTTTTAGCGATTTGTCCACTTGGCTCCAGTATTCACTTATGAAGGGTCCAAAATCCCTACAGAGCGATGATGAATTTATGCACGTCTCTGTGTGAATCGAATCAATCTGAAAATCAATTAATTATGTTAAACTTTCTCCAATTGACCTAAAATGCCAATTAAAGATTTTTAAGAAGAAAGTTGGCAATCAATAAAAAATTTTTTTTGTTTTTTGTTTTTTATAGTTTTTTTGTTTTTTTGTATTTTTTTAGATTAATTATGTACAACAATGTCAATAAAACATGAAATAGTGAAATAAATTCCTGTCAAATAATAAGAACATCAAGCTACTACCCGTCTCGTCACTAGGCCTTTCGGCGTATTGCCTTCGTCAGGTGACTCGAACAATCTGAAGGGCTGTGTGTGATGCTCGGGTATATATGCTCGGACCTTATCTCCACCCCCCTCCCCTTTACCTTGGTCGGCTGCTTTCATCTTTCAATGCGCTTTGAGAGCAAGTTTTTTTGCGCGTGCCGCTAGAGTCTATTCCAATTAATTTAATTAGTGCGCACCTGTCGGGTCGGCGTAAACAAAAGGATTAGTGCACACCTGGCAGCAGCAATGAGTAGTACCTGAGCGGTCACTTGCCAAAAAACATGTGTACACCTTATTATTGTCCCATTGAAGCCCAACTAAGAGTCGGTTTGAGTACTTATATAATTAAAATCAATCCGATCATGCCGACTGCTACCAAAGTTTAGAAGTTATCCCTTTTAAATTTATAATTTTAAATTATGGTCCAGAAAAAAATTAATCGGAGTTAAATAATGCTCTATTTTATATGTAATAAGTCGACCTCCAGTAGTCTTACCGTTAAAAGGACTTGCAATAATGAAAATAAAATTAAAATCCAAAATCCCCTAACGATTATACACATTGATAATCAGAACAGTGGTATCAACAATCATTATCCTAATAAGGAAGTATGCATATATAAACCCTATCTGTTTTACATCACACAGCCCCTGGGTAGTAGCAAATATTAATATATTACGGGTTATGTGTTTTACTAGGGAGTGCTGTTTACTACCTTTCACCGAGCCCTAGGAGACTGTTACGATGACAAACCAATCTAACACTTAGTATCTGTGATTATCAAATTTGATATGATCAATCTATATACTTTCCGATCAAAGTTAGTCAATCAAACGGAAAATACAGGATTGTACGGAGGATGCGAAACCCTGGCACTGGCTGAGTTAGGTTTTAAAGGTAGGATGGGAGTTTATAAACTCCCACGTGCACTGGCCTAGGGAGAATTAATCGCGTTACCTCTTTATTTTGTTTCTTATTAAAATGTCGCATAGGTTTTTGTTCTTCCGATATGCTGTAACGAGCTTTTGATGATAAATCAGAGGGAAATTTATCTGAATTTTGCCGTACGCTTCTCTAATCAATTTGGCGGCAAGAGTTGCTTTAGTGTTATATGTGATGACAAACGGCAAAATGTCCCCCATTTCTTCGTGCAAATTAAGACCGAATGGGCTAACGGTTCCAAGTTTTTTGATCCAATAAGCCTCTCTTTTTGTGAGATTTTCCTTATTTGTCACCATTTCAATGGGAAGGATTGAACAGTCATCCAAAGAGTGTCCATCGCTATTAAAATGATTGGAAATGGATTTATTTTCTTTATGAATTATATCAAAGCGGTGTCTCGTGAAACGATCTCTAAGTGTAAGAGTGGTTTGTCCTACATATTGTTTACCACATGCATCGCATGAAATTAGATAAATGATATTCCTGGAGTCACACGATACGTTTTGTTTGATTAAAATAGTTTGATTATTCGTATGACTGGTGAAACTGTTTGTTTCTTTAAAAAATGGACATGTAGCGCATCTTCGGCCTTTACATGGCATAGCTTTCCCTATAGTATGCATGTCTCCCTTTATTTCATTTAAAGTAGTGTTTTTGATTTGTCTTAAGAATCGTTTGGAGTAGCCCCTGTCCCTCAGAGTTCTGAATAGTGTGTTACTGGCCCTCTGAAAGTCCTCATTTCTTGTACACAGCCTGTGGAATCTAATTATTTGCGATTTAAGAATCCCCATAAATGTATGTCTAGGATGGAACGAGGATTTATGGAGCAACTGGTGTGTGTCGGTGGGTTTAAAATAGACTTTAGAGTCAAGTTTTCCAGTCTTTTCGAAATCTGGCCCTTTAAAAATGGTCGTATCTAAAAAATCTACCGAATTCTCCATTACATTTGCCTTTAATTTGACCGATGGGTGGAAATTGTTTAAAATCGAGAAGAACTGATCAAATTTTTTTCGTGAAAGTGTCCAAATCAAAAAGATGTCATCCAAAAATCTAAGGTAAACAAGTGGGAGATAATTACACTTTTTGAAAACTTCTTTCTCCCATTCGGCCATAAAAATATTTGCATAATTTGGGGCAAATTTCTTCCCCATGGCGGTCCCTGAAACTTGTAAATACCATTTTCCATAGAATTCAAAGTCATTGTTAACCAAACCCAGATTCAACAGTTCTAAAATTTCCAGGTCTGGTCTTTTCGGGTCGGGGTTACTCCTGAAACAATTCCTTACTGCTCCTAAGCCTGCCATGTTGTCGATATTAGTATACATGCTTTCTACATCTAAAGTAACGAGAAGGCTGTTTTGTGGAATTTTGATATGCCTAATTTTATCTAAAAAATCGTTCGTATCTCTGAGATATGCCGGATGTTTCGTGGCTAAAGGTGCTAAAAAGGAATCTATGTATTCAGATATTCGATAAGATTCGCTCCCCACATCCGATACGATCGGTCTACCCTGAGGAATTTTGAACGGAATATACCAAGTTTCTGGTTCTTTATGAATTTTTGGCAAAGTGTACATGTGTCTCGGTCTGGGATTCTCGGGTGGGGTTAAGTAAGCTGCTTGTTTCTTATTTATGCATCTATTTTTCAATAATCTGTGTACAATCAGTGTAATCTTTTTACCCGTTTCGGGATAAATCGGGTTTTGTATTTGTCTGTAATGTTTCTTATTACTTAGTTGTTGTTGTATTTCCTGTATATAATCCTCTGTGTCTAAAATGACTGTGGCCGAACCTTTATCGGCTTTTCTTATCACAATATTTGTATCTTGTTTTAGAGAATTTATGGACGCTAATTCTTCTTGAGTTAGATTTGGTTTTTCTTTATCAAATTTCCATCGTGAAATATGTTTAAAAACTTCATCAGTAATGTTTCTAATGGTTGAAGGAAATGTAGAAAGTGGAGGGCACCATTCGCTTTTTCCCACAAACGGGACACTCACCGATTTGTTCTTTAAATGAAAGAAATGAGTTATCATCAATTTTCTAGTAAATTCTTTCACCGGTTGAGTGATTGTCGCTACATCCACATATCTCGGAGTCGGAACGAATTTTAGTCCTTTATTCAAGAGTGAAAATTCTATTTCTGTGATTTCCCTAGAGCTCAGGTTTACAACTGTTTTCCCTAGTTGTTTTACTATCTTTTCCCTACAGTTTTCTGTACTTGTTGAAAAACCTGCTTAGAAGCGTGCATCTGTTCGTACCATCTGTCCAGAATCCACTGTGCCGATTTCGGGCTCCAGTGAATTCCATCCAGACTGAACGACATTTCGTCCCTTTTCCCGGTGTATAAAGCTTTCACTCCCTCGATTTGAATTTTGGATATAGTTTCGTTTAATTTCGATAGATTGTATGCCTCTGTAGGTTTCCTAGATTGAAGATTTTGCGAAATTGGAATTTTCGCTATAAAAATCTCCGAGTTAGGAAATCTACCCCTAGTCGTTCTGAGCAGGTCTTTCATTGATTGACTTACTTTATCTGTGTTTGTGTTTTCTCTATCATTAGTTCCTACGTTAATAATTATTCTTCTGGGTTTTTCTTGATATCGATAATTCTTGACTAATTCTAGCACATGTTTTATTTTAGCCCCGGGGTACGCCTCTACTTGTACATTTTTGTCCGTCACATTGGTGAATCGAGAAAGATTTGAGTCCCCGATTATCAGATCCGCACTAGTAATCTTCGGTATGTCCCAATCCGATTTTGGACCAGCGTGTCTCGTTACTCTGCCCGGTTTCCTCGGTGAACTAACGATGGTAGCGTACGTCTGCTTCGGGATAGTCGGCGATGTACCCTGTGGCCCTGCTGGGGATAACGACTGGCGCCCTGGTGAAAGACTACGTCTTGGTGATGGTGACCTAGATCTTACCATTTTATCCAATAAATTCAGGGCAGGGACAGACAGACACCTGGACAGTCGATGTATAGAACTCAATGCCGCCGTTGCTCCGTTTACCAGGGGGCTTGATGTATTGTTGTCCATTCTCTTCTCCAAAGATTGTCTTACCTTTTTGGGGGGCGATTCCTGTTTCTTGTACCTTTTGGGGGTGTAAATTCGATTATCCCTATCACTAGTGTCTGAAATGCGTCTTTTTGATGGTGTCCGGATCAGTTGTGAGTCCAAAATTTGCAATGGCTGAAACCGATTACTCAGCGTAATTGTGGGTTCCAGGGGATGCTTTTTAGGGGTCGTTTTGCGTGGGCTAATATAGGGCGACTTATCAGTTGTAAGAGTTGTTATATGGGGACGAAGGTTGGTGTTTGCTGTATTTCTATTGTGCTTATTAGGCGCTATCGGTAAAAGTGATCCTATAATCGCTTTGTATTCCTGGATTGTTTGGAACCGCAATTTCTTCTTTAAATTATTTTTCCCCCAGTCAAGCGCCTGGTTGGAAAAGGACCTAATGGTAAACTCGGAAAAATTTAAACCAACAATCATTCCCATAAGTTCTGAAATTCTGTCTTTGTAGTGTGTGCATAGAGTCTGAGCGACCTTAGTGGCCCACATTCTATTTAATCCCTGTAAATTACTCCTAAGTGTGGAATTAGACTGAGCTGGTTTCAAAAAGTTGTCCAAATGTTTCACCTGTTGTTCAAATCCGTTTGTACGAGTTGTACCTGAAGTTTGCGGTGTCAGAATTTTCAGATGATGCAACGCCTGTAAAATTTGATAAAAGAGCTTGATGAAATGGCCATTTGGATTATGGCCTTCCTGCCTTTTATCCATGAACCCTCGGCGCCCACCTCTATTCATTTTCAAACCGTGATTTCGATACATTAAAAAATGAATGAAATTATCAAAAAATGGCGAAACTCATAAAATAAAACCTGAAACGAAATTATAGGAAGCAACAAATGAATGAATATACAATGTACGATAAATATAGCTAAAAAAATGTCCTCTGGATCCCAGGACTTTGTGACTGAAAATATTATCTAATCATTCGGATGAAAAAACGTGTACTTATCTTTTTTTCGGCAGTTGTAAAGGCGCTCGATCCTCTGTCCTTTCTTTCCTCCTAAGAATTAATCCATTCGAATAAAACACAGAAATGTTTGGCACAAGGCTCTTGCTACGCCAAAAAGGGCGATATTAAACTCGTCTTTAACCTTTTTAGCGATTTGTCCACTTGGCTCCAGTATTCACTTATGAAGGGTCCAAAATCCCTACAGAGCGATGATGAATTTATGCACGTCTCTGTGTGAATCGAATCAATCTGAAAATCAATTAATTATGTTAAACTTTCTCCAATTGACCTAAAATGCCAATTAAAGATTTTTAAGAAGAAAGTTGGCAATCAATAAAAAATTTTTTTTGTTTTTTGTTTTTTATAGTTTTTTTGTTTTTTTGTATTTTTTTAGATTAATTATGTACAACAATGTCAATAAAACATGAAATAGTGAAATAAATTCCTGTCAAATAATAAGAACATCAAGCTACTACCCGTCTCGTCACTAGGCCTTTCGGCGTATTGCCTTCGTCAGGTGACTCGAACAATCTGAAGGGCTGTGTGTGATGCTCGGGTATATATGCTCGGACCTTATCTCCACCCCCCTCCCCTTTACCTTGGTCGGCTGCTTTCATCTTTCAATGCGCTTTGAGAGCAAGTTTTTTTGCGCGTGCCGCTAGAGTCTATTCCAATTAATTTAATTAGTGCGCACCTGTCGGGTCGGCGTAAACAAAAGGATTAGTGCACACCTGGCAGCAGCAATGAGTAGTACCTGAGCGGTCACTTGCCAAAAAACATGTGTACACCTTATTATTGTCCCATTGAAGCCCAACTAAGAGTCGGTTTGAGTACTTATATAATTAAAATCAATCCGATCATGCCGACTGCTACCAAAGTTTAGAAGTTATCCCTTTTAAATTTATAATTTTAAATTATGGTCCAGAAAAAAATTAATCGGAGTTAAATAATGCTCTATTTTATATGTAATAAGTCGACCTCCAGTAGTCTTACCGTTAAAAGGACTTGCAATAATGAAAATAAAATTAAAATCCAAAATCCCCTAACGATTATACACATTGATAATCAGAACAGTGGTATCAACAATCATTATCCTAATAAGGAAGTATGCATATATAAACCCTATCTGTTTTACATCACACAGCCCCTGGGTAGTAGCAAATATTAATATATTACGGGTTATGTGTTTTACTAGGGAGTGCTGTTTACTACCTTTCACCGAGCCCTAGGAGACTGTTACGATGACAAACCAATCTAACACTTAGTATCTGTGATTATCAAATTTGATATGATCAATCTATATACTTTCCGATCAAAGTTAGTCAATCAAACGGAAAATACAGGATTGTACGGAGGATGCGAAACCCTGGCACTGGCTGAGTTAGGTTTTAAAGGTAGGATGGGAGTTTATAAACTCCCACGTGCACTGGCCTAGGGAGAATTAATCGCGTTACCTCTTTATTTTGTTTCTTATTAAAATGTCGCATAGGTTTTTGTTCTTCCGATATGCTGTAACGAGCTTTTGATGATAAATCAGAGGGAAATTTATCTGAATTTTGCCGTACGCTTCTCTAATCAATTTGGCGGCAAGAGTTGCTTTAGTGTTATATGTGATGACAAACGGCAAAATGTCCCCCATTTCTTCGTGCAAATTAAGACCGAATGGGCTAACGGTTCCAAGTTTTTTGATCCAATAAGCCTCTCTTTTTGTGAGATTTTCCTTATTTGTCACCATTTCAATGGGAAGGATTGAACAGTCATCCAAAGAGTGTCCATCGCTATTAAAATGATTGGAAATGGATTTATTTTCTTTATGAATTATATCAAAGCGGTGTCTCGTGAAACGATCTCTAAGTGTAAGAGTGGTTTGTCCTACATATTGTTTACCACATGCATCGCATGAAATTAGATAAATGATATTCCTGGAGTCACACGATACGTTTTGTTTGATTAAAATAGTTTGATTATTCGTATGACTGGTGAAACTGTTTGTTTCTTTAAAAAATGGACATGTAGCGCATCTTCGGCCTTTACATGGCATAGCTTTCCCTATAGTATGCATGTCTCCCTTTATTTCATTTAAAGTAGTGTTTTTGATTTGTCTTAAGAATCGTTTGGAGTAGCCCCTGTCCCTCAGAGTTCTGAATAGTGTGTTACTGGCCCTCTGAAAGTCCTCATTTCTTGTACACAGCCTGTGGAATCTAATTATTTGCGATTTAAGAATCCCCATAAATGTATGTCTAGGATGGAACGAGGATTTATGGAGCAACTGGTGTGTGTCGGTGGGTTTAAAATAGACTTTAGAGTCAAGTTTTCCAGTCTTTTCGAAATCTGGCCCTTTAAAAATGGTCGTATCTAAAAAATCTACCGAATTCTCCATTACATTTGCCTTTAATTTGACCGATGGGTGGAAATTGTTTAAAATCGAGAAGAACTGATCAAATTTTTTTCGTGAAAGTGTCCAAATCAAAAAGATGTCATCCAAAAATCTAAGGTAAACAAGTGGGAGATAATTACACTTTTTGAAAACTTCTTTCTCCCATTCGGCCATAAAAATATTTGCATAATTTGGGGCAAATTTCTTCCCCATGGCGGTCCCTGAAACTTGTAAATACCATTTTCCATAGAATTCAAAGTCATTGTTAACCAAACCCAGATTCAACAGTTCTAAAATTTCCAGGTCTGGTCTTTTCGGGTCGGGGTTACTCCTGAAACAATTCCTTACTGCTCCTAAGCCTGCCATGTTGTCGATATTAGTATACATGCTTTCTACATCTAAAGTAACGAGAAGGCTGTTTTGTGGAATTTTGATATGCCTAATTTTATCTAAAAAATCGTTCGTATCTCTGAGATATGCCGGATGTTTCGTGGCTAAAGGTGCTAAAAAGGAATCTATGTATTCAGATATTCGATAAGATTCGCTCCCCACATCCGATACGATCGGTCTACCCTGAGGAATTTTGAACGGAATATACCAAGTTTCTGGTTCTTTATGAATTTTTGGCAAAGTGTACATGTGTCTCGGTCTGGGATTCTCGGGTGGGGTTAAGTAAGCTGCTTGTTTCTTATTTATGCATCTATTTTTCAATAATCTGTGTACAATCAGTGTAGTCTTTTTACCCGTTTCGGGATAAATCGGGTTTTGTATTTGTCTGTAATGTTTCTTATTACTTAGTTGTTGTTGTATTTCCTGTATATAATCCTCTGTGTCTAAAATGACTGTGGCCGAACCTTTATCGGCTTTTCTTATCACAATATTTGTATCTTGTTTTAGAGAATTTATGGACGCTAATTCTTCTTGAGTTAGATTTGGTTTTTCTTTATCAAATTTCCATCGTGAAATATGTTTAAAAACTTCATCAGTAATGTTTCTAATGGTTGAAGGAAATGTAGAAAGTGGAGGGCACCATTCGCTTTTTCCCACAAACGGGACACTCACCGATTTGTTCTTTAAATGAAAGAAATGAGTTATCATCAATTTTCTAGTAAATTCTTTCACCGGTTGAGTGATTGTCGCTACATCCACATATCTCGGAGTCGGAACGAATTTTAGTCCTTTATTCAAGAGTGAAAATTCTATTTCTGTGATTTCCCTAGAGCTCAGGTTTACAACTGTTTTCCCTAGTTGTTTTACTATCTTTTCCCTACAGTTTTCTGTACTTGTTGAAAAACCTGCTTAGAAGCGTGCATCTGTTCGTACCATCTGTCCAGAATCCACTGTGCCGATTTCGGGCTCCAGTGAATTCCATCCAGACTGAACGACATTTCGTCCCTTTTCCCGGTGTATAAAGCTTTCACTCCCTCGATTTGAATTTTGGATATAGTTTCGTTTAATTTCGATAGATTGTATGCCTCTGTAGGTTTCCTAGATTGAAGATTTTGCGAAATTGGAATTTTCGCTATAAAAATCTCCGAGTTAGGAAATCTACCCCTAGTCGTTCTGAGCAGGTCTTTCATTGATTGACTTACTTTATCTGTGTTTGTGTTTTCTCTATCATTAGTTCCTACGTTAATAATTATTCTTCTGGGTTTTTCTTGATATCGATAATTCTTGACTAATTCTAGCACATGTTTTATTTTAGCCCCGGGGTACGCCTCTACTTGTACATTTTTGTCCGTCACATTGGTGAATCGAGAAAGATTTGAGTCCCCGATTATCAGATCCGCACTAGTAATCTTCGGTATGTCCCAATCCGATTTTGGACCAGCGTGTCTCGTTACTCTGCCCGGTTTCCTCGGTGAACTAACGATGGTAGCGTACGTCTGCTTCGGGATAGTCGGCGATGTACCCTGTGGCCCTGCTGGGGATAACGACTGGCGCCCTGGTGAAAGACTACGTCTTGGTGATGGTGACCTAGATCTTACCATTTTATCCAATAAATTCAGGGCAGGGACAGACAGACACCTGGACAGTCGATGTATAGAACTCAATGCCGCCGTTGCTCCGTTTACCAGGGGGCTTGATGTATTGTTGTCCATTCTCTTCTCCAAAGATTGTCTTACCTTTTTGGGGGGCGATTCCTGTTTCTTGTACCTTTTGGGGGTGTAAATTCGATTATCCCTATCACTAGTGTCTGAAATGCGTCTTTTTGATGGTGTCCGGATCAGTTGTGAGTCCAAAATTTGCAATGGCTGAAACCGATTACTCAGCGTAATTGTGGGTTCCAGGGGATGCTTTTTAGGGGTCGTTTTGCGTGGGCTAATATAGGGCGACTTATCAGTTGTAAGAGTTGTTATATGGGGACGAAGGTTGGTGTTTGCTGTATTTCTATTGTGCTTATTAGGCGCTATCGGTAAAAGTGATCCTATAATCGCTTTGTATTCCTGGATTGTTTGGAACCGCAATTTCTTCTTTAAATTATTTTTCCCCCAGTCAAGCGCCTGGTTGGAAAAGGACCTAATGGTAAACTCGGAAAAATTTAAACCAACAATCATTCCCATAAGTTCTGAAATTCTGTCTTTGTAGTGTGTGCATAGAGTCTGAGCGACCTTAGTGGCCCACATTCTATTTAATCCCTGTAAATTACTCCTAAGTGTGGAATTAGACTGAGCTGGTTTCAAAAAGTTGTCCAAATGTTTCACCTGTTGTTCAAATCCGTTTGTACGAGTTGTACCTGAAGTTTGCGGTGTCAGAATTTTCAGATGATGCAACGCCTGTAAAATTTGATAAAAGAGCTTGATGAAATGGCCATTTGGATTATGGCCTTCCTGCCTTTTATCCATGAACCCTCGGCGCCCACCTCTATTCATTTTCAAACCGTGATTTCGATACATTAAAAAATGAATGAAATTATCAAAAAATGGCGAAACTCATAAAATAAAACCTGAAACGAAATTATAGGAAGCAACAAATGAATGAATATACAATGTACGATAAATATAGCTAAAAAAATGTCCTCTGGATCCCAGGACTTTGTGACTGAAAATATTATCTAATCATTCGGATGAAAAAACGTGTACTTATCTTTTTTTCGGCAGTTGTAAAGGCGCTCGATCCTCTGTCCTTTCTTTCCTCCTAAGAATTAATCCATTCGAATAAAACACAGAAATGTTTGGCACAAGGCTCTTGCTACGCCAAAAAGGGCGATATTAAACTCGTCTTTAACCTTTTTAGCGATTTGTCCACTTGGCTCCAGTATTCACTTATGAAGGGTCCAAAATCCCTACAGAGCGATGATGAATTTATGCACGTCTCTGTGTGAATCGAATCAATCTGAAAATCAATTAATTATGTTAAACTTTCTCCAATTGACCTAAAATGCCAATTAAAGATTTTTAAGAAGAAAGTTGGCAATCAATAAAAAATTTTTTTTGTTTTTTGTTTTTTATAGTTTTTTTGTTTTTTTGTATTTTTTTAGATTAATTATGTACAACAATGTCAATAAAACATGAAATAGTGAAATAAATTCCTGTCAAATAATAAGAACATCAAGCTACTACCCGTCTCGTCACTAGGCCTTTCGGCGTATTGCCTTCGTCAGGTGACTCGAACAATCTGAAGGGCTGTGTGTGATGCTCGGGTATATATGCTCGGACCTTATCTCCACCCCCCTCCCCTTTACCTTGGTCGGCTGCTTTCATCTTTCAATGCGCTTTGAGAGCAAGTTTTTTTGCGCGTGCCGCTAGAGTCTATTCCAATTAATTTAATTAGTGCGCACCTGTCGGGTCGGCGTAAACAAAAGGATTAGTGCACACCTGGCAGCAGCAATGAGTAGTACCTGAGCGGTCACTTGCCAAAAAACATGTGTACACCTTATTATTGTCCCATTGAAGCCCAACTAAGAGTCGGTTTGAGTACTTATATAATTAAAATCAATCCGATCATGCCGACTGCTACCAAAGTTTAGAAGTTATCCCTTTTAAATTTATAATTTTAAATTATGGTCCAGAAAAAAATTAATCGGAGTTAAATAATGCTCTATTTTATATGTAATAAGTCGACCTCCAGTAGTCTTACCGTTAAAAGGACTTGCAATAATGAAAATAAAATTAAAATCCAAAATCCCCTAACGATTATACACATTGATAATCAGAACAGTGGTATCAACAATCATTATCCTAATAAGGAAGTATGCATATATAAACCCTATCTGTTTTACATCACACAGCCCCTGGGTAGTAGCAAATATTAATATATTACGGGTTATGTGTTTTACTAGGGAGTGCTGTTTACTACCTTTCACCGAGCCCTAGGAGACTGTTACGATGACAAACCAATCTAACACTTAGTATCTGTGATTATCAAATTTGATATGATCAATCTATATACTTTCCGATCAAAGTTAGTCAATCAAACGGAAAATACAGGATTGTACGGAGGATGCGAAACCCTGGCACTGGCTGAGTTAGGTTTTAAAGGTAGGATGGGAGTTTATAAACTCCCACGTGCACTGGCCTAGGGAGAATTAATCGCGTTACCTCTTTATTTTGTTTCTTATTAAAATGTCGCATAGGTTTTTGTTCTTCCGATATGCTGTAACGAGCTTTTGATGATAAATCAGAAGGAAATTTATCTGAATTTTGCCGTACGCTTCTCTAATCAATTTGGCGGCAAGAGTTGCTTTAGTGTTATATGTGATGACAAACGGCAAAATGTCCCCCATTTCTTCGTGCAAATTAAGACCGAATGGGCTAACGGTTCCAAGTTTTTTGATCCAATAAGCCTCTCTTTTTGTGAGATTTTCCTTATTTGTCACCATTTCAATGGGAAGGATTGAACAGTCATCCAAAGAGTGTCCATCGCTATTAAAATGATTGGAAATGGATTTATTTTCTTTATGAATTATATCAAAGCGGTGTCTCGTGAAACGATCTCTAAGTGTAAGAGTGGTTTGTCCTACATATTGTTTACCACATGCATCGCATGAAATTAGATAAATGATATTCCTGGAGTCACACGATACGTTTTGTTTGATTAAAATAGTTTGATTATTCGTATGACTGGTGAAACTGTTTGTTTCTTTAAAAAATGGACATGTAGCGCATCTTCGGCCTTTACATGGCATAGCTTTCCCTATAGTATGCATGTCTCCCTTTATTTCATTTAAAGTAGTGTTTTTGATTTGTCTTAAGAATCGTTTGGAGTAGCCCCTGTCCCTCAGAGTTCTGAATAGTGTGTTACTGGCCCTCTGAAAGTCCTCATTTCTTGTACACAGCCTGTGGAATCTAATTATTTGCGATTTAAGAATCCCCATAAATGTATGTCTAGGATGGAACGAGGATTTATGGAGCAACTGGTGTGTGTCGGTGGGTTTAAAATAGACTTTAGAGTCAAGTTTTCCAGTCTTTTCGAAATCTGGCCCTTTAAAAATGGTCGTATCTAAAAAATCTACCGAATTCTCCATTACATTTGCCTTTAATTTGACCGATGGGTGGAAATTGTTTAAAATCGAGAAGAACTGATCAAATTTTTTTCGTGAAAGTGTCCAAATCAAAAAGATGTCATCCAAAAATCTAAGGTAAACAAGTGGGAGATAATTACACTTTTTGAAAACTTCTTTCTCCCATTCGGCCATAAAAATATTTGCATAATTTGGGGCAAATTTCTTCCCCATGGCGGTCCCTGAAACTTGTAAATACCATTTTCCATAGAATTCAAAGTCATTGTTAACCAAACCCAGATTCAACAGTTCTAAAATTTCCAGGTCTGGTCTTTTCGGGTCGGGGTTACTCCTGAAACAATTCCTTACTGCTCCTAAGCCTGCCATGTTGTCGATATTAGTATACATGCTTTCTACATCTAAAGTAACGAGAAGGCTGTTTTGTGGAATTTTGATATGCCTAATTTTATCTAAAAAATCGTTCGTATCTCTGAGATATGCCGGATGTTTCGTGGCTAAAGGTGCTAAAAAGGAATCTATGTATTCAGATATTCGATAAGATTCGCTCCCCACATCCGATACGATCGGTCTACCCTGAGGAATTTTGAACGGAATATACCAAGTTTCTGGTTCTTTATGAATTTTTGGCAAAGTGTACATGTGTCTCGGTCTGGGATTCTCGGGTGGGGTTAAGTAAGCTGCTAGTTTCTTATTTATGCATCTATTTTTCAATAATCTGTGTACAATCAGTGTAGTCTTTTTACCCGTTTCGGGATAAATCGGGTTTTGTATTTGTCTGTAATGTTTCTTATTACTTAGTTGTTGTTGTATTTCCTGTATATAATCCTCTGTGTCTAAAATGACTGTGGCCGAACCTTTATCGGCTTTTCTTATCACAATATTTGTATCTTGTTTTAGAGAATTTATGGACGCTAATTCTTCTTGAGTTAGATTTGGTTTTTCTTTATCAAATTTCCATCGTGAAATATGTTTAAAAACTTCATCAGTAATGTTTCTAATGGTTGAAGGAAATGTAGAAAGTGGAGGGCACCATTCGCTTTTTCCCACAAACGGGACACTCACCGATTTGTTCTTTAAATGAAAGAAATGAGTTATCATCAATTTTCTAGTAAATTCTTTCACCGGTTGAGTGATTGTCGCTACATCCACATATCTCGGAGTCGGAACGAATTTTAGTCCTTTATTCAAGAGTGAAAATTCTATTTCTGTGATTTCCCTAGAGCTCAGGTTTACAACTGTTTTCCCTAGTTGTTTTACTATCTTTTCCCTACAGTTTTCTGTACTTGTTGAAAAACCTGCTTAGAAGCGTGCATCTGTTCGTACCATCTGTCCAGAATCCACTGTGCCGATTTCGGGCTCCAGTGAATTCCATCCAGACTGAACGACATTTCGTCCCTTTTCCCGGTGTATAAAGCTTTCACTCCCTCGATTTGAATTTTGGATATAGTTTCGTTTAATTTCGATAGATTGTATGCCTCTGTAGGTTTCCTAGATTGAAGATTTTGCGAAATTGGAATTTTCGCTATAAAAATCTCCGAGTTAGGAAATCTACCCCTAGTCGTTCTGAGCAGGTCTTTCATTGATTGACTTACTTTATCTGTGTTTGTGTTTTCTCTATCATTAGTTCCTACGTTAATAATTATTCTTCTGGGTTTTTCTTGATATCGATAATTCTTGACTAATTCTAGCACATGTTTTATTTTAGCCCCGGGGTACGCCTCTACTTGTACATTTTTGTCCGTCACATTGGTGAATCGAGAAAGATTTGAGTCCCCGATTATCAGATCCGCACTAGTAATCTTCGGTATGTCCCAATCCGATTTTGGACCAGCGTGTCTCGTTACTCTGCCCGGTTTCCTCGGTGAACTAACGATGGTAGCGTACGTCTGCTTCGGGATAGTCGGCGATGTACCCTGTGGCCCTGCTGGGGATAACGACTGGCGCCCTGGTGAAAGACTACGTCTTGGTGATGGTGACCTAGATCTTACCCTTTTATCCAATAAATTCAGGGCAGGGACAGACAGACACCTGGACAGTCGATGTATAGAACTCAATGCCGCCGTTGCTCCGTTTACCAGGGGGCTTGATGTATTGTTGTCCATTCTCTTCTCCAAAGATTGTCTTACCTTTTTGGGGGGCGATTCCTGTTTCTTGTACCTTTTGGGGGTGTAAATTCGATTATCCCTATCACTAGTGTCTGAAATGCGTCTTTTTGATGGTGTCCGGATCAGTTGTGAGTCCAAAATTTGCAATGGCTGAAACCGATTACTCAGCGTAATTGTGGGTTCCAGGGGATGCTTTTTAGGGGTCGTTTTGCGTGGGCTAATATAGGGCGACTTATCAGTTGTAAGAGTTGTTATATGGGGACGAAGGTTGGTGTTTGCTGTATTTCTATTGTGCTTATTAGGCGCTATCGGTAAAAGTGATCCTATAATCGCTTTGTATTCCTGGATTGTTTGGAACCGCAATTTCTTCTTTAAATTATTTTTCCCCCAGTCAAGCGCCTGGTTGGAAAAGGACCTAATGGTAAACTCGGAAAAATTTAAACCAACAATCATTCCCATAAGTTCTGAAATTCTGTCTTTGTAGTGTGTGCATAGAGTCTGAGCGACCTTAGTGGCCCACATTCTATTTAATCCCTGTAAATTACTCCTAAGTGTGGAATTAGACTGAGCTGGTTTCAAAAAGTTGTCCAAATGTTTCACCTGTTGTTCAAATCCGTTTGTACGAGTTGTACCTGAAGTTTGCGGTGTCAGAATTTTCAGATGATGCAACGCCTGTAAAATTTGATAAAAGAGCTTGATGAAATGGCCATTTGGATTATGGCCTTCCTGCCTTTTATCCATGAACCCTCGGCGCCCACCTCTATTCATTTTCAAACCGTGATTTCGATACATTAAAAAATGAATGAAATTATCAAAAAATGGCGAAACTCATAAAATAAAACCTGAAACGAAATTATAGGAAGCAACAAATGAATGAATATACAATGTACGATAAATATAGCTAAAAAAATGTCCTCTGGATCCCAGGACTTTGTGACTGAAAATATTATCTAATCATTCGGATGAAAAAACGTGTACTTATCTTTTTTTCGGCAGTTGTAAAGGCGCTCGATCCTCTGTCCTTTCTTTCCTCCTAAGAATTAATCCATTCGAATAAAACACAGAAATGTTTGGCACAAGGCTCTTGCTACGCCAAAAAGGGCGATATTAAACTCGTCTTTAACCTTTTTAGCGATTTGTCCACTTGGCTCCAGTATTCACTTATGAAGGGTCCAAAATCCCTACAGAGCGATGATGAATTTATGCACGTCTCTGTGTGAATCGAATCAATCTGAAAATCAATTAATTATGTTAAACTTTCTCCAATTGACCTAAAATGCCAATTAAAGATTTTTAAGAAGAAAGTTGGCAATCAATAAAAATTTTTTTTTGTTTTTTGTTTTTTATAGTTTTTTTGTTTTTTTGTATTTTTTTAGATTAATTATGTACAACAATGTCAATAAAACATGAAATAGTGAAATAAATTCCTGTCAAATAATAAGAACATCAAGCTACTACCCGTCTCGTCACTAGGCCTTTCGGCGTATTGCCTTCGTCAGGTGACTCGAACAATCTGAAGGGCTGTGTGTGATGCTCGGGTATATATGCTCGGACCTTATCTCCACCCCCCTCCCCTTTACCTTGGTCGGCTGCTTTCATCTTTCAATGCGCTTTGAGAGCAAGTTTTTTTGCGCGTGCCGCTAGAGTCTATTCCAATTAATTTAATTAGTGCGCACCTGTCGGGTCGGCGTAAACAAAAGGATTAGTGCACACCTGGCAGCAGCAATGAGTAGTACCTGAGCGGTCACTTGCCAAAAAACATGTGTACACCTTATTATTGTCCCATTGAAGCCCAACTAAGAGTCGGTTTGAGTACTTATATAATTAAAATCAATCCGATCATGCCGACTGCTACCAAAGTTTAGAAGTTATCCCTTTTAAATTTATAATTTTAAATTATGGTCCAGAAAAAATTAATCGGAGTTAAATAATGCTCTATTTTATATGTAATAAGTCGACCTCCAGTAGTCTTACCGTTAAAAGGACTTGCAATAATGAAAATAAAATTAAAATCCAAAATCCCCTAACGATTATACACATTGATAATCAGAACAGTGGTATCAACAATCATTATCCTAATAAGGAAGTATGCATATATAAACCCTATCTGTTTTACATCACACAGCCCCTGGGTAGTAGCAAATATTAATATATTACGGGTTATGTGTTTTACTAGGGAGTGCTGTTTACTACCTTTCACCGAGCCCTAGGAGACTGTTACGATGACAAACCAATCTAACACTTAGTATCTGTGATTATCAAATTTGATATGATCAATCTATATACTTTCCGATCAAAGTTAGTCAATCAAACGGAAAATACAGGATTGTACGGAGGATGCGAAACCCTGGCACTGGCTGAGTTAGGTTTTAAAGGTAGGATGGGAGTTTATAAACTCCCACGTGCACTGGCCTAGGGAGAATTAATCGCGTTACCTCTTTATTTTGTTTCTTATTAAAATGTCGCATAGGTTTTTGTTCTTCCGATATGCTGTAACGAGCTTTTGATGATAAATCAGAGGGAAATTTATCTGAATTTTGCCGTACGCTTCTCTAATCAATTTGGCGGCAAGAGTTGCTTTAGTGTTATATGTGATGACAAACGGCAAAATGTCCCCCATTTCTTCGTGCAAATTAAGACCGAATGGGCTAACGGTTCCAAGTTTTTTGATCCAATAAGCCTCTCTTTTTGTGAGATTTTCCTTATTTGTCACCATTTCAATGGGAAGGATTGAACAGTCATCCAAAGAGTGTCCATCGCTATTAAAATGATTGGAAATGGATTTATTTTCTTTATGAATTATATCAAAGCGGTGTCTCGTGAAACGATCTCTAAGTGTAAGAGTGGTTTGTCCTACATATTGTTTACCACATGCATCGCATGAAATTAGATAAATGATATTCCTGGAGTCACACGATACGTTTTGTTTGATTAAAATAGTTTGATTATTCGTATGACTGGTGAAACTGTTTGTTTCTTTAAAAAATGGACATGTAGCGCATCTTCGGCCTTTACATGGCATAGCTTTCCCTATAGTATGCATGTCTCCCTTTATTTCATTTAAAGTAGTGTTTTTGATTTGTCTTAAGAATCGTTTGGAGTAGCCCCTGTCCCTCAGAGTTCTGAATAGTGTGTTACTGGCCCTCTGAAAGTCCTCATTTCTTGTACACAGCCTGTGGAATCTAATTATTTGCGATTTAAGAATCCCCATAAATGTATGTCTAGGATGGAACGAGGATTTATGGAGCAACTGGTGTGTGTCGGTGGGTTTAAAATAGACTTTAGAGTCAAGTTTTCCAGTCTTTTCGAAATCTGGCCCTTTAAAAATGGTCGTATCTAAAAAATCTACCGAATTCTCCATTACATTTGCCTTTAATTTGACCGATGGGTGGAAATTGTTTAAAATCGAGAAGAACTGATCAAATTTTTTTCGTGAAAGTGTCCAAATCAAAAAGATGTCATCCAAAAATCTAAGGTAAACAAGTGGGAGATAATTACACTTTTTGAAAACTTCTTTCTCCCATTCGGCCATAAAAATATTTGCATAATTTGGGGCAAATTTCTTCCCCATGGCGGTCCCTGAAACTTGTAAATACCATTTTCCATAGAATTCAAAGTCATTGTTAACCAAACCCAGATTCAACAGTTCTAAAATTTCCAGGTCTGGTCTTTTCGGGTCGGGGTTACTCCTGAAACAATTCCTTACTGCTCCTAAGCCTGCCATGTTGTCGATATTAGTATACATGCTTTCTACATCTAAAGTAACGAGAAGGCTGTTTTGTGGAATTTTGATATGCCTAATTTTATCTAAAAAATCGTTCGTATCTCTGAGATATGCCGGATGTTTCGTGGCTAAAGGTGCTAAAAAGGAATCTATGTATTCAGATATTCGATAAGATTCGCTCCCCACATCCGATACGATCGGTCTACCCTGAGGAATTTTGAACGGAATATACCAAGTTTCTGGTTCTTTATGAATTTTTGGCAAAGTGTACATGTGTCTCGGTCTGGGATTCTCGGGTGGGGTTAAGTAAGCTGCTTGTTTCTTATTTATGCATCTATTTTTCAATAATCTGTGTACAATCAGTGTAATCTTTTTACCCGTTTCGGGATAAATCGGGTTTTGTATTTGTCTGTAATGTTTCTTATTACTTAGTTGTTGTTGTATTTCCTGTATATAATCCTCTGTGTCTAAAATGACTGTGGCCGAACCTTTATCGGCTTTTCTTATCACAATATTTGTATCTTGTTTTAGAGAATTTATGGACGCTAATTCTTCTTGAGTTAGATTTGGTTTTTCTTTATCAAATTTCCATCGTGAAATATGTTTAAAAACTTCATCAGTAATGTTTCTAATGGTTGAAGGAAATGTAGAAAGTGGAGGGCACCATTCGCTTTTTCCCACAAACGGGACACTCACCGATTTGTTCTTTAAATGAAAGAAATGAGTTATCATCAATTTTCTAGTAAATTCTTTCACCGGTTGAGTGATTGTCGCTACATCCACATATCTCGGAGTCGGAACGAATTTTAGTCCTTTATTCAAGAGTGAAAATTCTATTTCTGTGATTTCCCTAGAGCTCAGGTTTACAACTGTTTTCCCTAGTTGTTTTACTATCTTTTCCCTACAGTTTTCTGTACTTGTTGAAAAACCTGCTTAGAAGCGTGCATCTGTTCGTACCATCTGTCCAGAATCCACTGTGCCGATTTCGGGCTCCAGTGAATTCCATCCAGACTGAACGACATTTCGTCCCTTTTCCCGGTGTATAAAGCTTTCACTCCCTCGATTTGAATTTTGGATATAGTTTCGTTTAATTTCGATAGATTGTATGCCTCTGTAGGTTTCCTAGATTGAAGATTTTGCGAAATTGGAATTTTCGCTATAAAAATCTCCGAGTTAGGAAATCTACCCCTAGTCGTTCTGAGCAGGTCTTTCATTGATTGACTTACTTTATCTGTGTTTGTGTTTTCTCTATCATTAGTTCCTACGTTAATAATTATTCTTCTGGGTTTTTCTTGATATCGATAATTCTTGACTAATTCTAGCACATGTTTTATTTTAGCCCCGGGGTACGCCTCTACTTGTACATTTTTGTCCGTCACATTGGTGAATCGAGAAAGATTTGAGTCCCCGATTATCAGATCCGCACTAGTAATCTTCGGTATGTCCCAATCCGATTTTGGACCAGCGTGTCTCGTTACTCTGCCCGGTTTCCTCGGTGAACTAACGATGGTAGCGTACGTCTGCTTCGGGATAGTCGGCGATGTACCCTGTGGCCCTGCTGGGGATAACGACTGGCGCCCTGGTGAAAGACTACGTCTTGGTGATGGTGACCTAGATCTTACCATTTTATCCAATAAATTCAGGGCAGGGACAGACAGACACCTGGACAGTCGATGTATAGAACTCAATGCCGCCGTTGCTCCGTTTACCAGGGGGCTTGATGTATTGTTGTCCATTCTCTTCTCCAAAGATTGTCTTACCTTTTTGGGGGGCGATTCCTGTTTCTTGTACCTTTTGGGGGTGTAAATTCGATTATCCCTATCACTAGTGTCTGAAATGCGTCTTTTTGATGGTGTCCGGATCAGTTGTGAGTCCAAAATTTGCAATGGCTGAAACCGATTACTCAGCGTAATTGTGGGTTCCACGGGATGCTTTTAGGGGTCGTTTTGCGTGGGCTAATATAGGGCGACTTATCAGTTGTAAGAGTTGTTATATGGGGACGAAGGTTGGTGTTTGCTGTATTTATATTGTGCTTATTAGGCGCTATCGGTAAAAGTGATCCTATAATCGCTTTGTATTCCTGGATTGTTTGGAACCGCAATTTCTTCTTTAAATTATTTTTCCCCCAGTCAAGCGCCTGGTTGGAAAAGGACCTAATGGTAAACTCGGAAAAATTTAAACCAACAATCATTCCCATAAGTTCTGAAATTCTGTCTTTGTAGTGTGTGCATAGAGTCTGAGCGACCTTAGTGGCCCACATTCTATTTAATCCCTGTAAATTACTCCTAAGTGTGGAATTAGACTGAGCTGGTTTCAAAAAGTTGTCCAAATGTTTCACCTGTTGTTCAAATCCGTTTGTACGAGTTGTACCTGAAGTTTGCGGTGTCAGAATTTTCAGATGATGCAACGCCTGTAAAATTTGATAAAAGAGCTTGATGAAATGGCCATTTGGATTATGGCCTTCCTGCCTTTTATCCATGAACCCTCGGCGCCCACCTCTATTCATTTTCAAACCGTGATTTCGATACATTAAAAAATGAATGAAATTATCAAAAAATGGCGAAACTCATAAAATAAAACCTGAAACGAAATTATAGGAAGCAACAAATGAATGAATATACAATGTACGATAAATATAGCTAAAAAAATGTCCTCTGGATCCCAGGACTTTGTGACTGAAAATATTATCTAATCATTCGGATGAAAAAACGTGTACTTATCTTTTTTTCGGCAGTTGTAAAGGCGCTCGATCCTCTGTCCTTTCTTTCCTCCTAAGAATTAATCCATTCGAATAAAACACAGAAATGTTTGGCACAAGGCTCTTGCTACGCCAAAAAGGGCGATATTAAACTCGTCTTTAACCTTTTTAGCGATTTGTCCACTTGGCTCCAGTATTCACTTATGAAGGGTCCAAAATCCCTACAGAGCGATGATGAATTTATGCACGTCTCTGTGTGAATCGAATCAATCTGAAAATCAATTAATTATGTTAAACTTTCTCCAATTGACCTAAAATGCCAATTAAAGATTTTTAAGAAGAAAGTTGGCAATCAATAAAAATTTTTTTTTGTTTTTTGTTTTTTATAGTTTTTTTGTTTTTTTGTATTTTTTTAGATTAATTATGTACAACAATGTCAATAAAACATGAAATAGTGAAATAAATTCCTGTCAAATAATAAGAACATCAAGCTACTACCCGTCTCGTCACTAGGCCTTTCGGCGTATTGCCTTCGTCAGGTGACTCGAACAATCTGAAGGGCTGTGTGTGATGCTCGGGTATATATGCTCGGACCTTATCTCCACCCCCCTCCCCTTTACCTTGGTCGGCTGCTTTCATCTTTCAATGCGCTTTGAGAGCAAGTTTTTTTGCGCGTGCCGCTAGAGTCTATTCCAATTAATTTAATTAGTGCGCACCTGTCGGGTCGGCGTAAACAAAAGGATTAGTGCACACCTGGCAGCAGCAATGAGTAGTACCTGAGCGGTCACTTGCCAAAAAACATGTGTACACCTTATTATTGTCCCATTGAAGCCCAACTAAGAGTCGGTTTGAGTACTTATATAATTAAAATCAATCCGATCATGCCGACTGCTACCAAAGTTTAGAAGTTATCCCTTTTAAATTTATAATTTTAAATTATGGTCCAGAAAAAATTAATCGGAGTTAAATAATGCTCTATTTTATATGTAATAAGTCGACCTCCAGTAGTCTTACCGTTAAAAGGACTTGCAATAATGAAAATAAAATTAAAATCCAAAATCCCCTAACGATTATACACATTGATAATCAGAACAGTGGTATCAACAATCATTATCCTAATAAGGAAGTATGCATATATAAACCCTATCTGTTTTACATCACACAGCCCCTGGGTAGTAGCAAATATTAATATATTACGGGTTATGTGTTTTACTAGGGAGTGCTGTTTACTACCTTTCACCGAGCCCTAGGAGACTGTTACGATGACAAACCAATCTAACACTTAGTATCTGTGATTATCAAATTTGATATGATCAATCTATATACTTTCCGATCAAAGTTAGTCAATCAAACGGAAAATACAGGATTGTACGGAGGATGCGAAACCCTGGCACTGGCTGAGTTAGGTTTTAAAGGTAGGATGGGAGTTTATAAACTCCCACGTGCACTGGCCTAGGGAGAATTAATCGCGTTACCTCTTTATTTTGTTTCTTATTAAAATGTCGCATAGGTTTTTGTTCTTCCGATATGCTGTAACGAGCTTTTGATGATAAATCAGAGGGAAATTTATCTGAATTTTGCCGTACGCTTCTCTAATCAATTTGGCGGCAAGAGTTGCTTTAGTGTTATATGTGATGACAAACGGCAAAATGTCCCCCATTTCTTCGTGCAAATTAAGACCGAATGGGCTAACGGTTCCAAGTTTTTTGATCCAATAAGCCTCTCTTTTTGTGAGATTTTCCTTATTTGTCACCATTTCAATGGGAAGGATTGAACAGTCATCCAAAGAGTGTCCATCGCTATTAAAATGATTGGAAATGGATTTATTTTCTTTATGAATTATATCAAAGCGGTGTCTCGTGAAACGATCTCTAAGTGTAAGAGTGGTTTGTCCTACATATTGTTTACCACATGCATCGCATGAAATTAGATAAATGATATTCCTGGAGTCACACGATACGTTTTGTTTGATTAAAATAGTTTGATTATTCGTATGACTGGTGAAACTGTTTGTTTCTTTAAAAAATGGACATGTAGCGCATCTTCGGCCTTTACATGGCATAGCTTTCCCTATAGTATGCATGTCTCCCTTTATTTCATTTAAAGTAGTGTTTTTGATTTGTCTTAAGAATCGTTTGGAGTAGCCCCTGTCCCTCAGAGTTCTGAATAGTGTGTTACTGGCCCTCTGAAAGTCCTCATTTCTTGTACACAGCCTGTGGAATCTAATTATTTGCGATTTAAGAATCCCCATAAATGTATGTCTAGGATGGAACGAGGATTTATGGAGCAACTGGTGTGTGTCGGTGGGTTTAAAATAGACTTTAGAGTCAAGTTTTCCAGTCTTTTCGAAATCTGGCCCTTTAAAAATGGTCGTATCTAAAAAATCTACCGAATTCTCCATTACATTTGCCTTTAATTTGACCGATGGGTGGAAATTGTTTAAAATCGAGAAGAACTGATCAAATTTTTTTCGTGAAAGTGTCCAAATCAAAAAGATGTCATCCAAAAATCTAAGGTAAACAAGTGGGAGATAATTACACTTTTTGAAAACTTCTTTCTCCCATTCGGCCATAAAAATATTTGCATAATTTGGGGCAAATTTCTTCCCCATGGCGGTCCCTGAAACTTGTAAATACCATTTTCCATAGAATTCAAAGTCATTGTTAACCAAACCCAGATTCAACAGTTCTAAAATTTCCAGGTCTGGTCTTTTCGGGTCGGGGTTACTCCTGAAACAATTCCTTACTGCTCCTAAGCCTGCCATGTTGTCGATATTAGTATACATGCTTTCTACATCTAAAGTAACGAGAAGGCTGTTTTGTGGAATTTTGATATGCCTAATTTTATCTAAAAAATCGTTCGTATCTCTGAGATATGCCGGATGTTTCGTGGCTAAAGGTGCTAAAAAGGAATCTATGTATTCAGATATTCGATAAGATTCGCTCCCCACATCCGATACGATCGGTCTACCCTGAGGAATTTTGAACGGAATATACCAAGTTTCTGGTTCTTTATGAATTTTTGGCAAAGTGTACATGTGTCTCGGTCTGGGATTCTCGGGTGGGGTTAAGTAAGCTGCTTGTTTCTTATTTATGCATCTATTTTTCAATAATCTGTGTACAATCAGTGTAATCTTTTTACCCGTTTCGGGATAAATCGGGTTTTGTATTTGTCTGTAATGTTTCTTATTACTTAGTTGTTGTTGTATTTCCTGTATATAATCCTCTGTGTCTAAAATGACTGTGGCCGAACCTTTATCGGCTTTTCTTATCACAATATTTGTATCTTGTTTTAGAGAATTTATGGACGCTAATTCTTCTTGAGTTAGATTTGGTTTTTCTTTATCAAATTTCCATCGTGAAATATGTTTAAAAACTTCATCAGTAATGTTTCTAATGGTTGAAGGAAATGTAGAAAGTGGAGGGCACCATTCGCTTTTTCCCACAAACGGGACACTCACCGATTTGTTCTTTAAATGAAAGAAATGAGTTATCATCAATTTTCTAGTAAATTCTTTCACCGGTTGAGTGATTGTCGCTACATCCACATATCTCGGAGTCGGAACGAATTTTAGTCCTTTATTCAAGAGTGAAAATTCTATTTCTGTGATTTCCCTAGAGCTCAGGTTTACAACTGTTTTCCCTAGTTGTTTTACTATCTTTTCCCTACAGTTTTCTGTACTTGTTGAAAAACCTGCTTAGAAGCGTGCATCTGTTCGTACCATCTGTCCAGAATCCACTGTGCCGATTTCGGGCTCCAGTGAATTCCATCCAGACTGAACGACATTTCGTCCCTTTTCCCGGTGTATAAAGCTTTCACTCCCTCGATTTGAATTTTGGATATAGTTTCGTTTAATTTCGATAGATTGTATGCCTCTGTAGGTTTCCTAGATTGAAGATTTTGCGAAATTGGAATTTTCGCTATAAAAATCTCCGAGTTAGGAAATCTACCCCTAGTCGTTCTGAGCAGGTCTTTCATTGATTGACTTACTTTATCTGTGTTTGTGTTTTCTCTATCATTAGTTCCTACGTTAATAATTATTCTTCTGGGTTTTTCTTGATATCGATAATTCTTGACTAATTCTAGCACATGTTTTATTTTAGCCCCGGGGTACGCCTCTACTTGTACATTTTTGTCCGTCACATTGGTGAATCGAGAAAGATTTGAGTCCCCGATTATCAGATCCGCACTAGTAATCTTCGGTATGTCCCAATCCGATTTTGGACCAGCGTGTCTCGTTACTCTGCCCGGTTTCCTCGGTGAACTAACGATGGTAGCGTACGTCTGCTTCGGGATAGTCGGCGATGTACCCTGTGGCCCTGCTGGGGATAACGACTGGCGCCCTGGTGAAAGACTACGTCTTGGTGATGGTGACCTAGATCTTACCATTTTATCCAATAAATTCAGGGCAGGGACAGACAGACACCTGGACAGTCGATGTATAGAACTCAATGCCGCCGTTGCTCCGTTTACCAGGGGGCTTGATGTATTGTTGTCCATTCTCTTCTCCAAAGATTGTCTTACCTTTTTGGGGGGCGATTCCTGTTTCTTGTACCTTTTGGGGGTGTAAATTCGATTATCCCTATCACTAGTGTCTGAAATGCGTCTTTTTGATGGTGTCCGGATCAGTTGTGAGTCCAAAATTTGCAATGGCTGAAACCGATTACTCAGCGTAATTGTGGGTTCCACGGGATGCTTTTAGGGGTCGTTTTGCGTGGGCTAATATAGGGCGACTTATCAGTTGTAAGAGTTGTTATATGGGGACGAAGGTTGGTGTTTGCTGTATTTCTATTGTGCTTATTAGGCGCTATCGGTAAAAGTGATCCTATAATCGCTTTGTATTCCTGGATTGTTTGGAACCGCAATTTCTTCTTTAAATTATTTTTCCCCCAGTCAAGCGCCTGGTTGGAAAAGGACCTAATGGTAAACTCGGAAAAATTTAAACCAACAATCATTCCCATAAGTTCTGAAATTCTGTCTTTGTAGTGTGTGCATAGAGTCTGAGCGACCTTAGTGGCCCACATTCTATTTAATCCCTGTAAATTACTCCTAAGTGTGGAATTAGACTGAGCTGGTTTCAAAAAGTTGTCCAAATGTTTCACCTGTTGTTCAAATCCGTTTGTACGAGTTGTACCTGAAGTTTGCGGTGTCAGAATTTTCAGATGATGCAACGCCTGTAAAATTTGATAAAAGAGCTTGATGAAATGGCCATTTGGATTATGGCCTTCCTGCCTTTTATCCATGAACCCTCGGCGCCCACCTCTATTCATTTTCAAACCGTGATTTCGATACATTAAAAAATGAATGAAATTATCAAAAAATGGCGAAACTCATAAAATAAAACCTGAAACGAAATTATAGGAAGCAACAAATGAATGAATATACAATGTACGATAAATATAGCTAAAAAAATGTCCTCTGGATCCCAGGACTTTGTGACTGAAAATATTATCTAATCATTCGGATGAAAAAACGTGTACTTATCTTTTTTTCGGCAGTTGTAAAGGCGCTCGATCCTCTGTCCTTTCTTTCCTCCTAAGAATTAATCCATTCGAATAAAACACAGAAATGTTTGGCACAAGGCTCTTGCTACGCCAAAAAGGGCGATATTAAACTCGTCTTTAACCTTTTTAGCGATTTGTCCACTTGGCTCCAGTATTCACTTATGAAGGGTCCAAAATCCCTACAGAGCGATGATGAATTTATGCACGTCTCTGTGTGAATCGAATCAATCTGAAAATCAATTAATTATGTTAAACTTTCTCCAATTGACCTAAAATGCCAATTAAAGATTTTTAAGAAGAAAGTTGGCAATCAATAAAAAATTTTTTTTGTTTTTTGTTTTTTATAGTTTTTTTGTTTTTTTGTATTTTTTTAGATTAATTATGTACAACAATGTCAATAAAACATGAAATAGTGAAATAAATTCCTGTCAAATAATAAGAACATCAAGCTACTACCCGTCTCGTCACTAGGCCTTTCGGCGTATTGCCTTCGTCAGGTGACTCGAACAATCTGAAGGGCTGTGTGTGATGCTCGGGTATATATGCTCGGACCTTATCTCCACCCCCCTCCCCTTTACCTTGGTCGGCTGCTTTCATCTTTCAATGCGCTTTGAGAGCAAGTTTTTTTGCGCGTGCCGCTAGAGTCTATTCCAATTAATTTAATTAGTGCGCACCTGTCGGGTCGGCGTAAACAAAAGGATTAGTGCACACCTGGCAGCAGCAATGAGTAGTACCTGAGCGGTCACTTGCCAAAAAACATGTGTACACCTTATTATTGTCCCATTGAAGCCCAACTAAGAGTCGGTTTGAGTACTTATATAATTAAAATCAATCCGATCATGCCGACTGCTACCAAAGTTTAGAAGTTATCCCTTTTAAATTTATAATTTTAAATTATGGTCCAGAAAAAATTAATCGGAGTTAAATAATGCTCTATTTTATATGTAATAAGTCGACCTCCAGTAGTCTTACCGTTAAAAGGACTTGCAATAATGAAAATAAAATTAAAATCCAAAATCCCCTAACGATTATACACATTGATAATCAGAACAGTGGTATCAACAATCATTATCCTAATAAGGAAGTATGCATATATAAACCCTATCTGTTTTACATCACACAGCCCCTGGGTAGTAGCAAATATTAATATATTACGGGTTATGTGTTTTACTAGGGAGTGCTGTTTACTACCTTTCACCGAGCCCTAGGAGACTGTTACGATGACAAACCAATCTAACACTTAGTATCTGTGATTATCAAATTTGATATGATCAATCTATATACTTTCCGATCAAAGTTAGTCAATCAAACGGAAAATACAGGA
>JAPYKE020000641.1:0-134385 GCA_028554795.2 Sinohyriopsis cumingii | reverse complement strand
AGTTCAGATTTTTGAATCCGCTAATTATTATGTTTTGTTCTTAATGTACTATTTTACTTTAAACTGAGAAAGAGAATTATATTATGTTTGTATTTTCTGTGCGCAACATAACATAAACGGTAAACCGATGACATTGCGCGGGATCCCGTAAGAAATCTGCTAATTCCATCTGTCATACAGTACGTATTGCTAGCAAGTATTTTTGAACATAAAATAAAAAAAGAAACTTTGTTTGCTGCGAGTGGATAACTGAGATATTTTGTTGCGTAGATGAAAAACTTAAGTATTTTCACTCGTGGCTTTGCCCACTCAATGCGATGTATCCGTTTTTCACGGGTTTCAAGTAAATATCCTTTCTATCAAGTAAACATGTCGAGTGGAACGTCGTATTGAGATGTATCGGGTGTCGCATTTCTATTTTTATTGTGGTCACCTTTCATGCAAAATTTAATCCTGTCTGATGACATTGATTAAAACTGAATGATTAATGGTTCTGTTTACTCATTTTCAGCAATCTTAAAGTACACTAAATAGCGCGCCTTGTTTGCATCTCACCTAGGTTGATACGAAACCTGATCTAATGACACAAGGTAATGTTTATGTGGTCCAGCTGATATAAGCTGAGACAAACCTGTTCAGCTGACACATATTGATACGAATCTGGTCAAACTGACACAAGTTGTGATAAACTTTGTCACCGATATAATTTAAGACCTATCACATTGCATCAGACACAATATGACTGACCACATTAACTCAGACATATAAATTAAGACCGATCATAAAGTCTCAGACATATAAACTAAGATTAATCACGGTGTCTCAGACACATAAATTAGGACCGACCACATTAACTCAGAAAAAATAATAAGACCGATCACACACATAAACTAAGACCAATCAAGTTGTCGCAGACACATAGATTAAGATCGATCGCATTGTCGCAGACATATAAACTAAGACCAATCGCGTCGTCTTAACCATATAATTTAAGACCAATCACATAGCCTCAGACATATAAACTAAGACCAATCACGTTGTCTCAGACGTTAACTAAGACCGATCGCATTGTCGCAGACATATTAACAAAGCCCATTTACGTTGTCTCAGACATAAAAGTTAAGACCGAGCAGATAGTCTCAGACATATAAGATATGATCAATCGCGTTGTCTTAGATACATAAACTAAGACAAAGCACATTGTCGCAGACATATAAACTAAGACCAATCGCGTTGTCGAAGACATAAACTAAGACCGATCACACAGTCTCAGACATATAAACTAAGACCGATCACAAAGTCTCAGACATATAAACTAAGATTAATCACGGTGTCTCAGACACATAAATTAGGACCGACCACATTAACTCAGAAAAAATAATAAGACCGATCACACACATAAACTAAGACCAATCAAGTTGTCGCAGACACATAGATTAAGATCGATCGCATTGTCGCAGACATATAAACTAAGACCAATCGCGTCGTCTTAACCATATAATTTAAGACCAATCACATAGCCTCAGACATATAAACTAAGACCAATCACGTTGTCTCAGACGTTAACTAAGACCGATCGCATTGTCGCAGACATATTAACAAAGCCCATTTACGTTGTCTCAGACATAAAAGTTAAGACCGAGCAGATAGTCTCAGACATATAAGATATGATCAATCGCGTTGTCTTAGATACATAAACTAAGACAAAGCACATTGTCGCAGACATATAAACTAAGACCAATCGCGTTGTCGAAGACATAAACTAAGACCGATCACACAGTCTCAGACATATAAACTAAGACCAATCACGTTGTCGCAGACATATAAACTAAGACAGAACGCATTGTCGTAGACATAATGATAAAAATTCATCACATTGTCTCAGACAAATCAATTAAGACCGATCACATTGCTCTTAGTTTGCATTTCATAAAGTATTCCAAGCTAATGTCTGAAAACAGCACTCAAAACCCAGTCTGGAGAAATTCTTCAAATTGTGCAGAAATATTCTTTAACAGACTGACAGCTAGAACTGGTCTTTTTGAAAACAATAAATGCAAGTATCACTGGTGAATGGGGTGGAAACGTTCTCCAAATTTGGAGTATACTGCTTGTGTCAGTCTTGAATGTTTTACGAACTGCAGGCCAGTACGATAAAATGACATGTCAGTTCCATAACAATCTTTTAAAAAAAATTACGGCAGAATATATGTCTATTTGGCATGCCTAATTTGAATCCGAATTTCCTACATTAATTTACATGTATTCAATTCCTTTGTCAGGAATTGAGCTAAAGCGGGCTCGTAGCCTGTATAATAGTAGTTTTATTCTAGTTCTGTTGCTTTTGTTCTCTTTTTTTATAAAGAGACCCCCCCTAGGTCACTGAGTATCTCTTCTATGATACCCGTTCTAAATTGTGCAGCAGCCAATATCAATGGACGGTAACTAGAACAATATGCGTTTGTCGATGGGTTTTGCCAGTTATGTCCCTCGCAAAATAGTGACGTTATGTCCATAACGGCTAGTTTGGAAACTTCCTCCTGACATTTACTAGAGTCCTGCATTTATTGTGTACGTCTCAGAGAAGGTCGGGTATAAAGTAAAGATGTTTGCATCGGCAACATGAACAGTTAATTCAACGTTTGGATATTTCCATACTAATGCACTAAGCCTGGAGTATGTGCAAATTGTCTTCTCATCTTGATTATAGCTTTGTTTCATTTTAGTGATTAGTTGTTGATTATGAGGAGTCTGTGTCCTGAAGATATTTCTCAATTCGAGTATTTAGCTTATTTCTAGGAATAGACGCCATGATGTACACTATTCACACGACTTTATGACAACGTGGACTGGTTTCGTAAAATGGGACCTCCTTAATTTCTTAAGACAGGGAATTCTCTGAATATTTTAAGGTATACGTGTTTTGTAATTTGAGATATGACTCGTTCTTCGTAGTCGGTGTTTGGGTCGTGTTTTGCATTTCATGGCGCAAACTAAGCCATACAAATATGAAGTCATAAGTTCGATGCAGTTGTTTGTTGGGTTTGATTTTTGCAACACGGCACAGAAACACAGGTAGATTATTTAGTGCCGAGGCAACTAGAGTATAGTGCCTTGACAAAGGGCACACCATAGTAGCTGATCCAGGCTGACAAAACCGGACGGTTTCGGTCATGAGTCCGCCACGCTAACCACTCAGCCACTGCGAATTTCCCTTGCAAGTATGAAATTAGAGTTTCGTAATGTGTGGTCCATAGGTTATTCGAGAAAACATTTTGTTTTTGGTAGTATTTGCATGTTGGAGAACGCTTCAGTTGGCAACGATTTTTGTCTTGAGGTCATTGGAAACAACGGAGAACAACGAGCCTCAACTCAGGCTCACGCAAGTGTTTGATTCGCTTGGTAGTAAGACCCTTTGCATGTAAATTAGTTTCCATGTTACTGTGACTGCAATTTTTTTTTCACGTGGTGATTATGGAACATATTCAATTTTAAAAGCAGACATGTGATAATAAAGCTACTCTCATGCACAGAAAGTGAGGCTTACAAAGACAAAAGTACACCGACTTTAGCAGTTATTTAGATAGGGAAAATTAATTTTGCCATATTAGACAATACCAGTTTCTTAAAGTGCAATGGATGAATTATAATATTTATAAAAATTTAAAAGCAATGAACTCGTTTTCTTTATTCAATTTACCTTTGAAATACTGGGAAATTCTTTTTGTTTAAAAAATCAAACCCGTTGGAAAGTGCGAAACTGTAGAACAGAACCTTGAGTGACTGGGTTAATTTCGCATCGGAGCGGTGGATAATGGGAAAAGTATTGTAATTCCTACATTCAGAAATACGTAGGAAAATAGTTATCGGTCTCATTAGCACCTGATATGCTACGCAGTTATTAGTGAAGAAATACATCAAAGAGTGGAACAGTAACGTTCTGTGAAAAGCTACCTTGCACAAAGGCAAATCAATTTATTGTTTGGTTTTGACAGACGTTTATTACAGAGTTTAATCGCCCTAAAATTGATGTGAGTTTTGCCGGACTTTGAGCTAGTGTATGGCTTACACATAATTATGGTTCAAAAGAAGAAAAAAATGCAATATATATTTATGAGAACAAAATACAACTGGGAATCCATCCTAAAATGTTCACGACCAATGGAAAGTCTGCACCATGGAAAGCGCAATGTAAGTACTGTTCAAAATGTTTGCTCTTGATCACATTATGTTTATTATGTGTGTATCTCTGCCTAATAGCACGTCAATTTTATTACATGTTTATTATGTGTGTATCTCTGCCTAATAACACGTCAATTTTATTACATGTTTATCACGTAGATTCCTTATAGCACGTCATATATATATAAACTCTTTGTTTGACACTGTCATTTTATAGAGGCGTCATAACAAACAGTCCATGAAAAAAGAGACCAAAGAAAAATTTGCAAGATAATTTAGGGATAAGTCAGTGACCGGAAGGGTAAATAGAACGTCAGTTATGCACTTTTAAACTATACGGGTAGAACGTCAGTTATGCACTTTTGCACTTTTAAACTATACGGGTAGAACGTCAGTTATGCACTTTTAAACTATACGGGTAGAACGTCAGTTATACACTTTTAAACTATACGGGTAGAACGTCAGTTATGCACTTTTAAACTATACGGGTCATGTTCGTTTGAAGAATCCTTCTCATGAGTATTGTTTTAAACTCCCAATATCATTTAATCGAATTTGGTTTGTCTGTAAGTACATATTATTTCTCTCAGAGGTTTAGATAATTCAGCAGATGAAGAACTTCTTACGTGTTTATCGTGTTTATATATTTATTCTAATCATGTCATTTAAAGAAAGTGTGGCATCCATGTGAATACACTTTTTAGTCAAATCATCTGTCAGTTTTCGTAGGTGTGACATCCATGTGAATACGCTATTGAGCGAAATCATATCATTTTTTCGTAGGTGTGGCATCCATCTGGATACACTATTGAGCCAAATCATGTCATTTTGTCGTAGATGTGGTATCCGTGTGGGTACACTATTGAGTCAGTTCAGCCGTACATAGTTCACCGTGTCATATACAAATAATTTATTTTTGTATACCCAGCTGCAGACCCTAACAGGATGTAATATTCTGAAATGTCGGTACAGATATATGTGTGGATCCGATACCCACATGGATAAGTTATTGAGTCAAGCCTCACGATTTCAATGCGTCAATATTAACCAATTTCTTGTTCGTTCCCAATCATAATTTCTAATTTATCTCAATTAAAATATTGCATTAAATAAATAAAACAAGTATGTACAAAAATTGTATTTTGGTTAAACAATTTTCTCTCATATTCGCTCGGATAGGATGCTTTTTTCAGAGGAGTTAATATGAGAGCGAGAGAGAGATATGGCCTGGAACAATGTTGAAAATGAAAAATGCAGATAAAATGTAAAATCTGTTACTGCAAAATCATCGACAGTATAAACTGGGCCATAAAGAGCGATCACAGGCCCAGGGGTAAGAAACAACCCAGGCCTCTCCTAGTTTTGTTCCAACAAAATTTTTCTTTTATAAAATTTAAAAGTGTTGTTCGGCCCGGGACCCCTTACGGGCCGGGCTCCGGGGATACATCCTTCGTTGCCCCCGCCCCACTTGTCGGCAATGAGTATAAAATAGTGTACATGAATACGCGGAATATACTGCGCTTCACCACACCTGAGTAACCGATACGAACCCCCGTCAGCAGATTATGGGTCAGGGATCACACAGACAACTTTTAATACTTTCCTTTCAACTGAAGGCGTTCACGTCTCACTATCATCCCATGGTACGTGGCAGATCCAAGCGTTTATCTAAGACCGATCCAAGAGTCATCAATTTGCCACTTTGGGTGTTGCCTGATTTTTTAAACATGCTACCAGTCTAATCATTCCTGGAAATGGTATGTTGTTTTCTAAAGACTACTGTGTTTTCTTGTTGTTGTTGTTGTTGTTTTTGTTGTTGTTGTAGGGTTTAACGCCATTTTTCGGAACACGATAGGCTATACATGGCGGCCAGTATTAATGGTGGAGGAAGAACCCGGCTTTCTCACATACCTACATCTGCCGAATCCGAGACTCGAACCCACGCAGAGAGAGGTGAGATGGCAGCGATCCATAACGGAGAGCGCTTTAGACCACTCGGCCACTAGCCCCCTTTCCCCCCCGCCAAGACTACGTAAGCAGTATCGTATTCAGTTAATTTGTATGTCATACACGTTATCCACAGCTCCAGGTCCTTCAAAATAAAAACAATTTAAAAAATTCATGCACTAACCGATTAGTGTGCGTAAGCCATCCTTCGGCCTTCCTGTCGTAATAATGCAAACATGTTAAACTGTTCGGAAAAACAAACTAAATCACTACAACAGTTAAATGCATGAAACATGTAGATATGACCTTTATGAAAAAAAATGTTTTTATAATATTAATGAATAAACATGTTTTTAAATATGTACGCGTACACATAATTCATAATATATTCACAAGACGTGTATCTTGGTGGCAAACTGGAAAAGTATTTATTTAACAAGACTGTTATGTTCACCAGTAAAATAGCCTGAAATATGTGACACAGAGATCTAATTTTTGAAGGGAAATGTTGTACTCAAAGAGAAGGATCTACACATAAAAGACAACAAAATTCCAAAACCAACAGTGGGCGAGAAATTGACTGAAGCTCAAAACTACATCGAAATCATTTATACTTGAAATGTTCAGACGATATTGTAATCACATTTCAGACGCATTCAGTTACAGAAGTGCAACTCCCTGAAGTCAAAATTGTATCCTGAACTTAGCAAAATACCAGACATAAAAAACCCAAGTTTGTTGGACGAACAGGTGGACAGACTGTGATCACGCTTATTAGTCCTTATTCATTCAAGGCGGTCTATAAAAGTCAATAAAAATCTCTCCGAAAATGTGAACTTATCTCTGAGCTGGGCAAGAACCAGATCCAGTGCAAGATACAAGGTTTTGATTTGTGTAAGATATCGAAGTTCTGTGGTGCTATGGTTCTGTGATTCTTTTTGGCAGCTTCAAGATTTTATAGTTGTTGGAAGTTCATATATACTCATCCGAGTTAAGAACACAGATCTTATGAAAAAATGAAGACCTGACGCTACACATCTTGGCAGAACTAGCGCGTTTTTAAGAAGACAACGGCATGTTTTTTTTTTTTTAAGATCTAGTAGAACCTGCCAAATGGATAAGAACTTAATTCATGTCACCGTTTGATCTGCATATTTGTTAAATTTAGGTTTTTGATATAATGGGTATTTATTGTACTCTCCTTTGTTCTTGCTCACTACAAATAGGCACCATCATACAAATGAACGTGTGAAATGATCCATAAATCACAGACTATGAAAATCAATGCACAAAAATCATCAATTGTTTAAACTGAGAAAAATGTTTAGACTATTGGTTTATTTGTGAGGAATGCTTCAGCGACAGACGAAAGAAATGAAGGTTACTTTATTGGTAGAAATGATTGTCTGAAGATTATCATATTTAATGGATTTTGCGGTGTTACTACGATGTGTATCGATCATGATCGTTAGTGGCATTTAGTATTAAGCTCCATGCATAAAGTTCACAGCATATTCCAGAATACTTCAAATACACAGCCGCTGGCGCATTATGAAGAATGTCTTTCGTATATACGAGTAAAATAATCTCGTTAAATCCTGGTGATGGTGTTCATAAACCGTTTGTAGCCGCTTGTCGAGATGACTTGCAAACTGCACAGACCCAGCTCTGCCGTCGGATAATGTGCATGAAGATCTGGATCTGTGCAGTTTATTAGGAGTGATCAGTAGAATAGACAAAATACATTCTGCTCTGCAGGTGTATTATGCTTTTGCAGATCAGGATCTTTGTTGTTTGCAGTTTGATTCGACTTCTAAGCGAGTGTATACAGTATATTTTTAATGCCATTCCTCTGCTGTACTCATATATGTATGCTGGTGTAAATGTAATGAATATTGATTGATATTCCAATGATGGTGTAAATGTAATGAATAATAATTGATATTCCAATGATGGTGTAAATGTAATGAATATTGATTGATATTCCAATGATGGTATAAATGTAATGAATATTGATTGATATTCCAATGATGGTGTAAATGTAATGAATATTGATTGATATTCCAATGATGGTGTAAATGTAATGAATATTAATTGATATTTCAATGACATTGTAAATGTAATGAATAATGATTGATATTCCAATATTGGTGTAAATGTAATGAATATTAATTGATATTCCAATGATGGTGTAAACGTAATGAATATTGATTAATATTCCAATGATAGTGTAAATGTAATGAATATTAATTGATATTCCAATGATAGTGTAAATGTAATGAATATTAATTGATATTCCAATGATGGTGTAAATGTAATGAATATTAATTGATATTCCAATGATGGTGTAAATGTAATGAATATTAATTGATATTCCAATGATGGTGTAAATGTAATGAATATTGATTGATATTCCAGTTCTAAAGCCACATTTTCCTATGTAAACATCACAGGAGAAATACAACTTCGAAAGACTGTCGGGTAATACAAGTTGGTACAATTAACAAAAACATTGCTAAGGGAGTAATATTCTATGCCAATAAGCTCCTGGACCCTTCCCAGTATCTTTATCGGCTTGAATAATTATATTGGTATGTACTCTCAGATCTGCACATATAGGTCACCAAGACTGTGTTCCAAACGAATACTGATAAAGAGCAAACGATAGTTCTCGGGCTCTAAATGTTTACCAAGGTTTTTCTTTGAAGGGAAATTGGTTGATATAGAACAAAGTGGGTGTTATTAGGCAATATTAGTGCCACAAGCCTGTGCAGAAAATAGAATGTTAGACTTGATTACACTTGAAAGTCCCACCATCACGTAAACTTGTTGTACAGCTTTAGTGAAAACGTTTCAATTATTTTACAAGGTACCAAATGATTCAGTAAAGTCGATATTACAATTCTATATAAACCTCCTTAACTTTACTGTCTCTTTCAAAGCTATTTTGATTGTTATATGTACGCATTATTAGAAATACAGTGAATGATTACGTTTCCGATAAAATATGACATCCAGTTCAAACATGTGCTTTATGCTTATCGAAAATAAAAATCTACAATACATTTGTCCTTTTCGGTCTAATTTGTAATCGTCATATTCAAGACTGACGTTCGTCTTTCGCCATATCACAGATTTTGATCGATGACTTGCTAGTCTGTATGCAGTATATTTCATATGTCCTGTGATGACGTTGTCATGGGAAGAGGCTTCACGAACATATTTGCTGCATTTCCCGTGGCCAGTGTTAAGCAAATCCTGTACTAAACATTGCACATCCTCTTTCTTTCGGGCATCTCTAGCATCGATCATCCGATACCAATGACACATGCGCAGTAGAATGTCTAAATCGTGACTTTGAGGGAACAAGAAGTATTGGCTATATGCTTACCGGCTGCATAAATTTCACTAAGTAGATTTATATTTTCTTTCAAATTTTAAACGTGTTATCTTTCTTTCACATTCCGACAAACTTTGTAGACTGTTATTCCAGAAACAACTTATATGGCGAAATACGTCACGATGCTTCAAAAGCTGCTAAATGTATACTAATATATTGCAGGTTCTTATTACCAATAAGCTTTTGGTCCAATATTTTCAATTCTATTAATAAAACTGAATTTTGAGATAAGCCAAGACTTAACCGTCAGACACATGGGATTCTTTTCAATAAGACAACGTTTTAGCGGCTGTATGTAAACGTTACGTTTTTGCATCATAGGTGAAATGGTTATAGCTCTACAAATCATGCAGCTGACAGGGAGTGTTGAAAGTAATGATATTTGTATTTGGCACATAAAACGTAGTTTCTTACTAAAATACTGATAGGAGGTATTTGGTATGGATGCATTTCTTGATAGACACAATCTTCATCATCGACTGTAGACCAGACAAACAACTGTTGTTGTTGTTTACTCGTGTAGTGTAAGCAAAAACTCTTCATCGCACGAAAGCAGAAACATTAATCTTCTATTTTCCTATGTATATATTATTCGTACTGTAAATAAATTTCTTGCCATTTATACATCTTCATTATGTGTAATTTGATGATATAAACATTTTGCAGATAATCGTTTCTTTTTACATCCATTAACTTCACATAACCTTACATTACGTCAAAAGTTGATCAAAAAAAAAAAAGGATTTCACTTAATTCTACGCGACGCTTTATTCTGTGTGCCCACAAAAGTTGGCTCGAACCGATCTTCATGTTAAAAAAAACAATAATCTGAAGGAAAACAAATCATACCGACTGAAACAATTACTTCCGATTACCTCCATGAACCGTTCAGATATATAACCCTGTCTATCATACTATAAAGAGACAATGTATGTAACTTTGAAACAATTTCATCTCATGTCTGACCCTTGATCTTCTTTCTCCTTCAGATTATTGCTTTTGTTTCAGCATCAAGCTCGTGTCGAGCACACGTGACATAATCTAACATACATTGCAGACATGGAAAGTGTGTGTGTGTGTGTGTGTGTGTGTGTGTGTGTGATCAGGATTTTTAACGTAGCTTTAACACGTTTTCGTTCATATCGCTACAATGTCTGCAGTTTATAGTAATGTCTAGCACTGGGGCAACATGCCGCAGACGTGTAACATGATGTCCCACCCAGTCACATTATCCTGACACCAGGCCGACCAATCCTAACACTAACCTCTTAATGATGAGCGCCTAGTGAGGCAGCTATTAGTACCATTTTTGTAAGTCTTTGGTATGGCTCTGCCGGGGTTCCAATCCACGACCTCCAGCAAGCCAGACGGACGCTCTAACCACCAGCGTCCGTCTCGGATGCGGGAGGTCATGGGTTCGAACCTCGGTCGAGTCATACCGAAGACTTACAAAAATGGTACTAATAGCTGCCTCGCTAGGAGCTCATCATTAAGAGGTTAGTGTTAGGACTGGTCCGGTAGGCATGGAAATTAATCTTCTTTGATAAAGAAATTTGACCAGATGCTCCTCTCATCTCTCTTAAGTTCTCTCCCTTTACTTCCTTAACAGCACCGCTACGGTGGCCTAGTGGTTAGAGCTTCCGCCTCGGATGCGGGAGATCGTGGGTTTGGTCCCTGGCCGAGTCATATCAAAGGCTTATAAAAATGGTACTAAGTGGCATCAAGAAGCTAGTGTTAGCACTGGTCGGCCTTGTGTCAGGATAATGTTGCTAGGTGGGATATCATGCTACAGGTCCGCGGCGTGATGTCCCAGTGCTGGACATCACTATAAGCTGTCGATATGAACGAAAAATTGTTAAAGCTACGTTAAAATTCAACACACACACACACGCACGCACGCACACAGACACACACACACACACACTTCCTTAACAACGACAAAGCTCCTGCAATGCATTACTGAAACGGACTCGCATTGTTTTTCGATAGGGTCAACTAGTCTACAAAATTCACTTAGTGTGACAGATTAGGTCAACCAAATCCGACCGCTTTCTTAAGTTACGTATATTTATATGATCATGTTATGAAAGTCAGGTGAATTTACGAAAAGGCGGCGGGGAAAAGATTTTATTGAGATTTCGGAGCACGTTTGGTACATAGTAAAGATACAATTGTCTTTCCCTACGTTAATACCGGCTAGATTTCATCTTGCGGTACCAAACACGATCTACTAAGTCGTGGTTTTGCCGCTCGTTAAAATATCATGTTTTTGGTACCACACGATGAAATATATACGATATTAACATACCATATCGGATATATTTCATGGTGTGGTACCAAAAACATTACATATATATATTTGAAGCTCAGATTAAAGTTTCATAACAAGAGTATTCATAATTCATGAGGATTCATCCGGACTCCATCTTCATAACGTCAATGGTCTCCGTCGATATCTCTAAGTCTAGGAATAAAAACGTTTGATGTTGTGAAGTATCAAAGCAAACAGGACCTAATTAGTGCGTAACTGATCAATTTTATCATCGATATAAACAGGAATCTTCAAACTATATTGCAGTGGTTGTGGTGGTCGTGACTGTTGTGAAAGCGGCGATACTGGCTGCAGAAATATAGTTTGCGGTGGAAAAATTGGTGATGATGAAATAGCAACAGACCTGAACAAGAGATATTTTAATTCAAATTTTTGCCAAGTTATTAACGTTCCAACACATGTAAGTATTGCCAACGAAATTAGTCTCAAATTGCACTGAGCAGACCGTATCTTTTCTGACATCAATGCGCCCAAAATGGAACCACATCCACGTGAGTTTACAGCTAATAGCTACGCCTGCAGCGTAATGTGCATATTAGCCGATATATTAAATCATTTAGCAGAGATCTATGTAACATACTGGTACTGTGGAAATGATTATCAAAAAGCTGTTTTGACGCTTAAATCCCCCGTTCATCAAATATATAACAGAAAAGTGGTTCATGTTACGTACCGATGAAATAAAAACAAACAGTTGTTAATGGATTTCTCAATACACGCATCCTGTAGAAAGCTAATAATGATCCCTTATATCCATTAACGATGCCTTTATTTGATATAAGAGCTAAAGTATTTAAACTGTTTTCATCATCTGCATTTCAGTAATATAACACAAATTATAATTCATTTTGACCTGTTTCCCAAGTTTCTCCTTGAGGTTAATGACGGAATGAAATGCTTACACTAACACTTGAAGCATCGTTCACCCAGTCGTGCATAAATTTGGATGATATTAGATGCTGGGATAAGGCATTCACACACAATGAAATTAAACAGAAGTTTCCAGCAAACGTATTTAAGTGTGTGCCTGTGGGTAGCTTGGAGGCGGTGGGACCACTTCGATGCTTTCAAATCTCTAAGAGTACATGCGGTGCCATAGTGGTTTGAGCGTCCGCCTCGGATGCGGGAGGTCGTGGGTTCGATCCCCGGCCGAGTCATACCAAAGACTTACAAAAATGGTACTAACAGCTTCCTTGCTTGGCGCTCAGCATTACGAGTTTAGTGTTAGGATTGGTCGGCCTGGTGTCAGGATAATGTGACTGGGTGGGACATCATGCTACATGTCTGCGACATGATGCCCCAGTGCTAGACATCACTATAAACACTGCCACACTGCAGACATCGTAGCGATATGACTGAAAAATTGTTAAAGCTACGTTAAAAATCCAAATCACACACACACACACACACACACACACACACACACATTTTCTTTTTATAAAGGAAAATGCACATCTGTTTTGCCAGAAGAGTTAACATGGTGACATTACTGATGACATCTCAGGGGTTATTAGAGAGATACTAGGCTTACAAATATGTTGGCTCTTTCTAAACAAATGTTTTACATTTTTGATTCTCTACACTTGATATGACTGTTTTGGCTACATTTTTTAGGTTTCTAATTATTGAGTTTTGAAGCACATTAATTTTGCGAGGATACATTTTATTTTCATTCATTTCAAAACCTATACAATTTCTGTGAATATAGTGTATTACTGACAATTTGTCAAGTTGAATAATAATAATAATAATAATAATAATAATAATAATAATAATGATAATAATAATAATGGCTGTGATGTTATTCTAATTGTCTATTACTTGTCTTATTGTTTTTATTTTTCTTTGCTGGCACGTTTCTGTGGTAAACATTCAATCGGTATCATCATCTATGAACAATAATAGAAAGCATTTCATGTATTATTCATTTCTGCCGCAGTAAAACAAGCAGAGATACCGTTATTTATGTATTTATTTGCCAATGTCATTAGAACAATTAAAGCTGTTACAATAAAAACTCCATTAGATGCATCTATGTTGTTTATGTACCCTATCATGAGAATGTTTCTGTTGTGTCCCATTAATGTCGGTCTGAAATGGATTGTCTATTCATCTAATGGTAATCACAGACCCTCTCATTTAAAACCTTTTTTTTCCTCTCTCCATTTCGTACGAGGGTGATAATCGATTAATTAATAAATGTACACTCGAGGCTTGTAGAGAAGAGTCCTTTTCTGGTTGCAGGCTTTTGTGAGTTATTTTGGACTCTTTGGAGCTCTCTATAGCAACTGACAATCAAAGTGTTCAAAGTACTGCATATTCTCTTTGTCTTCAGGTTCAGACATTCAAAATAATGCATGAACATTTCTTGACAACGATATAAATTACCTGCGTACACGCTGAAAATCTAAGAGCAAACATATCAATTAAGGAAATCAACTTTACTCATTGTATATAATGAAGCGAATCATTTAACACCAATAAACTAGTCTTAACAACGTTTTCCATATTATAAGAGTGCATGGTGGCTGGTTCCCTGCGCTAGAAGAATATGCATCAATAACAGAGTCAAACGCAGAGAGAATATGAAGCAGGCAACCAGACTAAGAACATGGAGTCAACGATTTTGCAAACAAACTGACGATTAACTGAGCTGTTCAAGGTCACTGGCCCCACATATTGTACAAAGGTATAATAACATTCCTAGTCATAAAGAGAACACATTTGTTATCTACCTATATCATAAAAATGTCTCATTAGTTTTACAAATCCGTTCTTTTTAAATACTGAAAACACAAATAATTCCGAACTCTCCTTAACAAACCAGCAGTTTCCACGTGCTGAAAACAGACTCCTTAGGGTTTTGAGTTATCTTTATCTAGGAGACGATCGACTACGGTGTTATTGCCCGGATCGAGTAAACAATAACAACAATTTGATGGATGGAATAATAGAAATCTGAGCAGAGATATATACAATAGGAAAACACAAGCCCCCATATGTCAAATAAAATGATTTAATCAATTATATAAAAAATGAAATTGAATATAACATGTGAATAAATGGAGTTCGCGGCAGACACCTCATTGAAGAGAATTCACAACCTAATTACACACGAATTAATGGACTTTTCCTCCTTGTCCTAACTTGTTACTTTGCTAATTAGCGATTTGTTAACATGCATTTCCAGACATAGGAAAAATCAATTCTCAGTATACCTCATACAAAGCATGAAATCTTTATGATATAAATCGTTTAAAACAGGTAATTTACTCCTCACAATTTGTGTCAGAAGAAATACACGAAATCTTACACTGCATGATTTATAATATATACAAAAATAACAACTTACTATGGACTCATACATATAACAAAATATTGCATAACATCAATACCGTACAAGAATTATATAACATGCACGATTATTTTAGGAAGTCAAGTATGGATTTAAAACGAATAAATTCAACACCGAATTACAAACTTACGTCAAAGAATATGCATTTCATTCAATAGAGATTAACCTTGTAATTTATTCGAGATTTTCACCTCCCTAAGAAGCTGAATCTCTTCTGTTTCCGTGTCTTCAACTGTCAGACACTCTTCATTAAAAACATTGTTAAACGAGAAGAGTACTATCTACTGATCGCGGACCTCGGCAGAAAAACTTGTACTGTCTAATATCACGAGAGAGATCTTTTTACACCCTGAATTCCTTCTGGAAACACCCTCGCCCTCGTTTAGCTTATCCAATCAGGATTACTTCTCTCCCGCCCGAATATATAACTCCCATAGAAGTCAGAATAATACACTCTAGTCCGTCTTTAATAATAACTGTCCTGGAAAATATCATTTTATGACACCTGTTTCAAATGGACCACAACTTCTTACAACTGGTTCGTCTCACCTTGTCATTTTACTGATACATGATCGTACACTGACATATATATCGGACCGGTATCAAATAAACTCTAATTAAAATCCAATTCATGCCTGCATACAGGAGAGGTTAATTATTACAAGTTGCCAAGTTGAAGACCCGACCAATACGGCAGTCTTAATTTTTACCTGTCAATCTGACCACAACAGTAAGCACTGTGAACTTATCTCTACAAACGTTTACATTTTTTACACCCTTTTTATCGTAAAACGTGGAATGAAGTAGTGGGACCGAATCGGATCAGGGATGGGAAAGTTGTCTCGTTTGTATAAAAAGCATCACCCAGTTAATTTATAAGATATTGGGATGACGATTGATTCTTGACCTTTCTTTTGTGACGAATTCAACTAAGGGAAGAAATGAAATGCAATTTGTTAAAGACAGCGGTACCAACCATATTCTCGGAGACTGTTGTAATTTAAGAAGTCCATTTCCTGACTCGAAAGGTTTGGGTCTCTTTCACTAATTCCCTTGAAAACTCTGTGTTGCTTTCACGGATGATGAGAAAAGAGAAATAACGTAGAAATACACCAAATTAAAATCACTGTATAGCAATGTTAGTGGAAATAGGGATTAATAATCCGTGAAAATATTCATACACACACACACACAGCCAGTGGATTAGTGGACTTATTTTTGTACAATAAAATGATTATCGTACTTGTCGGTGCTGCGTGGATGTGACGATAAAAGTGGTTCTGAAATAGAATATGAGAGGGGAAGGAAAGTGGGAAAAATGGAAGTGGCTCAGGCAATATTTGTAGTAGTAGTCAGGCGATATTAATTAATATCACATGATTATCATGAAAGATGATATTTCATTGGATGGCACAAAGTGTTATGCGATGTCATAGCCTTGTTACTTTCACGTGACACCAGAATGTTACGTTTTTAGCGTAAAACAGTAAAAATGGTATTTCCACAGTAATAAAGTAACCGTAAACATCATGTGCATTTGAAAATAATGTAATAACAAAATTATACGCCTTTTCTTCGATGGAAATGAAGTTTATTAACCAGCAAAATTATCATATTAACTGCTGTCAGTATGGTTTACTGACTCATAAAACGTCGTATTCAGCTCTGCAAAGACATATAGTTGTATAACAAAAGTATTTCTTCTTCTGCTGGGTCCAATTAAATAAAATATTCATCAAGGCTGCAAACCCTTCCTGATGCCTGCAAGAATGCTTATATTCAAAAGAAGATATTATTTTATGTAGAAGTAATTCTAAAACTGAAATGTTCGAAGAATGAGCTCTACTGTGTTTAATGGTGTATTCTGCATCTTTATGGTCTCTTTCAGCAATAATTAGTTGAAAAAGTGTACATGGAGGCAAAGAAATGCTGCTTTTTCAAGACGTGATTTATATGTCTGATTAATTTTGGTTTCTAAAAAAAACAGGACTGTTCCATATTTTCAATACACTAGACAAAAGAATGATATATTTTATGGAAAACATTACAATTTCTTTCAACATTTTAGGGCATATGTCATTTTATCTAATAATGTGATAAATGTAAGATGCATTATTCAACAAAGTGCTTCAGACCACTCCGGTGGCCAAAGCGGTTAGAGCGTCCACCTCTGGTGCGGGAGATCGTGGGTTCAAACCGTTACCGAGTCATGCCAAAGACATAAAAAAAATGGTACTAGCAGCTGCCTAAGTTGTCGCTCATCATCAAGAGGTTTGTGTTAGGACTGGTTGGCCTGGTGTCCGGATAATGTGATTGGGTGTGACATGATGCCACATGTCTGCGACATGATGCCCCAATACTAGTCATATCTATAAACTGCCACACTGCAGACATCTTAGCGATATGACTGAAGCATTGTCAGAGTTACGTTAAAAACCAAATCACACACACACACACACACACGCGCGCGCGCGCAAAGCACACGCAAAGCACACACAAAGTGCTTTATGTAGATTGAGATTACAAAGAAAATTATGCTCAAGGCTCAACTGAAGAAAACAAAAACGTGAAATGAAATATGCCTCCCATTTTTAAATGTAGCAGAGTTATTGTAATGACTGAAATGAGAGCTACAAAAGCTATTATCATTGCCTATTTTTGTAAGTATTAAATCTGCTGGCAATAGGTGTATACAAATGATTGTTAATTATTACTGAAATGAAAATCAACGCAATGTGTGTTCAACGATTCTAAACACTGTGCGTGAAGCAGCGCAGTACATTTTGTTATTAATCTTCCAAAGATATCTCCTCATGTAATTCTCTAGAATTTCTATTACAGGATACAACATCCATGTGCGATATTATAAATCTACCACTCCGACTCCCTAGTGCGCTCTATTCATGTCAAAAATTGACTGAATGGCACATTCTTCGAACGACAATCACACGCCTCCCATTTAAAACATTTTCATCGCACTACTACGTTTATAAAGGTATAAATCTTTGGATTAATCAGGCAATACTAGAAGGTATAAACCACAGTATTCAATGTTGATGATCTACTTTTTATTGAATGGATTGGAATAGCCCGAACCTTTGAAAGGCTTTGACAAAAGCGTGTTCACAAGTCAAGGATTAACTGGACGCAATTACCTTAAGCAACAACGATTTGGTCACTGCTTTCAATTAAATAGGCGTGGATCTTAATAGCATGTTAAGTTTAAAATCTTGCTTACCAATCAATGATTCAATGGTCCTTCAAGCTTTTTAGTAGCACCAAAATGAGAATGCATTGCGGAGATCTGACAGATACAGATACGAGGCCATATTCTTTTAACCTTTCGAATCACCAATCAAATTACATCTCTCACATTTATCAAAGTAAACAAAAGTTATTCGGAACATATCTTTTTTTAAATATACGATAACTTTATCTAACACCGAATGCAATTATTTATCAAACAGTTTACTAAAAATTAGTGGACCTGAGCTATAATGAATGATTATTTCGGTAATGACAATATTAACATTTCTAGAAGGAGTAGCAGAAAAAGAAAGAAACATTTGCAGCAGTAGCTGTTTTCCAACTTCTCTTATTGATGCCCCTGTACGTCGAGTAAGGTCATATTTCTTTGAAAAATTTAGCATTATGTTGCCCTCCGTGTCATAGACACCCACCCACTTTTAATGGGTCCAACATCACACTAGCGTTTTTACATGAAGAGTGTTATAATGAAGGGAAATATGGTGAGGTAGCTAATATGTATGTATGTATGTATGTATGTATGTATACAAATTCTTTAGATAAAGCAGTTTCCTACAAAGCTGAGACAAAGACATTGCAAGACTACATGCAGTTTATTGTTCTACACGACTAAACAATGTGTGTCCAGGACACACAACGGATAGATAAAAGATTGTAAACGCTTGAAGAGTTACATATATGTCCAATAGTTTGGTTCAGGGCAGTCAATAATAAAACCCATTGTCATGACCTCTGAAAAAATTAAATATTAGTAAGGGATCAGTAGCGAAGCAAGAACTTCCTGTCACCACTCTCCTCACATAATTATTGGCCCCTCCCAATAAAAAGGTTGTTTGTTTGGATTTTGATACCTATTTTGATCCCCATCTCCAATTTGTGGGGGTTGCTTGGACGGTTGCTGCGCAACTGCAAGAGATATATTTCTACATGGCATAACCATTAAAAGGTCATGCAGTCATACGCTTTAGTCCTGTTAGGTCTATAAGTGGAAACAACAATAACTTGCAGCAACATATAGCCTTTTATAAATCATAAAGAGGAAGATAGACAGGTAGGCAAACAGACAGACAGATTGACACATTATGAAGCTAGTAAGTGAAACAGCAGGTTGGTAGTTGGTGAGTAGATAGTTAGACTCGTGGATTAGAATGATCGTCGTAAAATCGACGTTTGTGCTTGCAGTGGAAAGACTAATAAAACAAATATCTGAAAATAAACATTGCAGAAGAGACCTCTAAATATAACAAAAATCAACTAGGATGCAAAAGATATCTTTGATTGCCCGTGAGATATTTTATATGAAGTCACGAGCATCGTTTTCTTGATAATGAGATCACTGCTTCATCGTAAAACTTGTTATGTTACCATTCTTATCTTTGGTTTTAAAGACTTAAAGACATTCCCTGTAATATAATGCAAACAGCATACAAATAGATGCCATGTGTCGGCAATACAACGAAGCAAACAAAGGCTGTAACGATATTATCTGCTGTTGAAAGTGTGTTTGTTGAATCAACTGAATACGTGATATAATAAAAACTTTCTTTTAATTACATTAAACACACTACGCTGCTAAGATAGGTTCTTAGACTCACCATTAACAATTTGTAATCCAATATAAATATCAAATATTCGTAATAGGGTATCATAACTATCAGGTTCAAGTACAGCTGGTATAAATATTACGTCCGACGTCTTTGGAGAGAGAGAGAGTAGTTTGCACGTGTGTTTATATACCTCGGCGGACCAGGCACTGCTTGGACAATATAGGTAGCGACTGTGTTTCAACAGAGACGGTCTAAATGATAAGAAATACTCCGTCAGTGGAAAAAGCGAGGTCAAAGGAGATGGGATTTGGGTTCAGTGGGCGCGTAAGCATAATGTTATATAGACATGTACATTTAATATATTAACGGATGCATACCTAACCGCACATACCTTACTATGTATATTATGATAAACAGAGATTAATATTCAGTTTTTACAAAAACAAACTTTGGTATAGCTCTCAGGTGGTATCCAAATCGAATCTATGTACATTCTGTGCAAACAGAATAATACCTTTCTTAGAAAAAAATGAACTATTAGTTCTTCTTTTAAAATGAGACATATTTGGTAATTCATTATTACATGTAAATGTAGAGTTATGAATATATAATTTCATCTTTAACATAAATAAGTTACATCAGATAAGTTTGCATTTCATAGAACCTTAGTCTTTTCTACACACAGAGATGACACGCGATCATTACACTTGGTCTTTATTAAATCTATCACCCGGGTAAAGATTGATTCTGCTTTTTTTCTTGTTTTAGTTTCTTTTGGTAAGTTTCCATAAAAAATGAAAAATCTTTTTACCGGACTTTGCAAATTGCATACAAATTATTTGAAATGTTTCTAATTTTCAAAAACTATTTGTTTGCCAATCTGTGCAACATCCAAGTCTGCGACTATTTAAGCCTAGGTCATTTTGTGACGTGTCTTGTATATATCCAATTTTAAGTAATCGAAATCCGTATTTCTTTTCACAAACGAGAATGTCTCACAATTATTGCAAATAAGTGTTTTATAAATTCTTTACCATCCATTATTATAAATGAAAAAAACCTACATGTTTCGGTAATAAATAGAAAGCTAAGCTGCAGGAAATTATCTGCTATTATAAATGTAACTAAATTTTATTTTTGCACAAAATATTACAGCATTTCCTCGCAATATGCATGAATTTTATATTGATTGAACAGAATTTTCAATAGTAAAAGGGAGTTAGTTTAGTGTATTCTGTAGCATCTGTTGGTAGACTTTGGAATCATTTGATTATTTTGCTTCTAGTCCGTGCATGTCATTTTATTTTTTTGCTTCTGGAATGTGCATGACATTTTTTGTTGCTTATGGACTGTGCATGGCATTTTATGGTTGTTTGTTTCTGCTTCTAGACTGTGCTTGGCATTTCAATTTCTACTGCCAGACTGTGCAAAGCATTTTTATTTTGTAAACATATTACATATCCACCAATGTCATATTTCTGTGCTGAAAAAAAACCGCTTGTATTTAAAATCAGTTTTACATTTCAAATGGTTAGATTTATTGGTGATAACATGTTCTGTTTTTTTTAGGGGTTGGGGTTTTTGGTGGGATGAGGATGCGTTTGAAAGACAATTATTATCCATCTAAAGTTTCATGATGTATGAATCATGACACTTTAAAGTTAGAGACAAAAGTTATCAAGGTATTACAAACATACTATCTAAAGATCGAATTCATGTACCGCTATTTATGACATTATTGAAAAAGAAACTTACATCTTAGCTAAAAATCCGATTTCTGCTCCTAATAGCACATTTATGTAATCTTAGCATAAAAAAAAAATTCATTTCTGTTCCATGGAACAAATAAAGTGATTCATAAACCGTATACACACACTCTATTGTTCATTAGAAAAGGTATAAAATAATTGGAAACGGTGATCTTTGTTCAGAAAAAGAGAGATAACGATACATAAACGATTGGAAATGATGTAAAGTAAGTAGTGAATAGGGCCACTATAGCCTCAATGGGAATTAGCATTACAGACCCCCCCGGGCCACTATAGCCTCAATGGAAATTTAACATGGAGAAAAATCGTGGGCCACTATAGCCTCAAGGGGAATTTAACATGGGAAATAGTCTTGGGCTACTCTAGCCTCAAGGGGAATTGAACATGGGAAAAAGTCTTGGGCCACTCAAGCCTCAAGGGGAATTGAACATGGGGGAATAAAGTGTGGGTCTATCTAGGGACAAGGGGAATTGAACATATGGAAATTGAACATGGTGGGTCTGTATAGCGTCAAGGGGAATTGAACATGGTGGGATTGTCTAGGGACAATGATGGTAGAGGGTCAAACACAACAGAGACAGAGACATACATACAGTAGTACAAGCGTGAGATTTATATATAAAGCATTACCAAGACCTGAAATCTTGATGGGGTGTTCAAAAATTTGCATAATTGTAATGATGCTATAAATAGCTATAATCAAGGAAATGCTCAACGACAAAATGGATGTGACTAAAAGTAATGCCAAAATGACGAAATTGTCCCAGAATTTAAAGGAATATAAACATATCCCCGAAAATTAGGTTACAACGGTTTAGAATAAAATGGATAAAATTAGTAACTACTTACAAAATCAACTTGTGTGACGATCGTCGATAAACACCCATGTATCTATTTATAGCTATAATCAGCTAAAATTCCTATGAAATTCCACTATCAATTTATAGCTCCAACTTGTGGGTTATTCCTTTGGAAAATCCCATTATCTTTTATAGCCTCAGCTTGAGTGACGTTCCTGTTTATGAACTCTAGTACATATGTATAGCTACAACCTGTGGAAATCCCCAAATCCATATTTATAGTCTCGAAATTTCCAGCGTCAGTGACGTCACTGTACTGAACACTAGGGGATAAGTGTTAACAGTGTTGCAAGTGGCTGACCTGAATACGCGCTACTGTAGGTAGGTAGGTAGAATGTATTTGATAGGGATAAAGGGAGTTTTATACGGATAAACAGAGACCAATAGACACACACACACACACACACACACACACACAACGTACGTGCGCAGACATACGCACACACACACACACACATACACACATACACACACAGAGGGAAGAGGAAAAAACAAACCCCAAATATACTATCAACACAGAAGGGAGATAATACAAACCCCAAATAAACTATCCACACAAACGTACGCGAACGCATACAAACCCCAAATATACTATCAACACAGAGTGAAGAAGAAAAAGTTTTTTGAAAGCCCTAAGCCCTCACCTGCAATGACCAACTCTGTCAAACACTTACACCCACCCCCCACTCCCAACATTACAAAACCCATTTAACCCGTTATTTTATGGCATCAGTGTGTGATTTAGGAAACATCAAGACACAAAATGATGTATGAATAGACTGACTATTGTTTACGGACTTGCATGCCTAAAGAGCGTGCGTGAAGGAAAACATCCTTCCATTTCAATTCTAACTAACACGTGATCCAGAGGGATAGAGAGAGGTGAAAGAGCACAATTTCATAAAGTGTGAGTAAAAACAAAACACGCCATCCTTATTATACAATGTCAAGACCAAGAGACACTTACGTTTTTTTTCTGGTCTATTTTCTTTTAGAAGGTAGTATGAAATTTCACATCAGGGCCAACGCATCGGCTCACATTGTCAATTTTTCCATTTCCATGTCTTTACTGGCACAAGTTCTTCATCATCTTCAATTTCTTCTTCTTCTGAATCCCTCTTCTCTGTTTCGTCTTGTTTCTGTTTCTTCTCTTTTCTCGTAGGGCACTCTGAATTCCAATGTCCTTTCTCCTGACAACGATATTAGGTATCTTGACTTTTGTCTCTCTTTCTTAGACGAAGCAGGTATTCTGGAGACAAATACCCATTTACCTTTGCAGATATAGCAAACTTCATTAGCACACACTTTCGTATGACTCTCATCAAATCAACGACCAAAAGAGTAAGTTTTGTTGCCACTTTCGCCTGTGAATTATGCTTTCGTATGACTTTTAGCAAATATTTGACCAGCAGGTCGATCTGTGCTGACTCTTCCATCTTCTTGATCGTTTGAGAGTGGAATGAATACTCTGACGCTAAGACACTCTCCTTATATACAGGGACCTGCTGCGTATGAAACCTAGTCAAATGTAATTTTGCAACAAGATGAAACGATTTCATTGAGGAAGTAAAAGGCAATGATGTACCGTATCGCCTCACATAAAACCTGAAGTGTTAGCTCAGATCCGTGTCAGCGATTTCGAAGACGACATAACTGAGCTTTCATCAATGCTCTCCATTTATACCACAAAACCACGAGTCCTGATTCACGCCAAAAGAAATTTCGTTCGGTCCATAAAAAATAGTATCACATCTGAGAAACGCAAAAACGAACTTCCAGAAAACTGAGAACGACGGCTTACACCTACAACGTGAAATGTATGAGTTCAAGTAGTGCGTAAAACTTAGTCAAATTAAATTTTTATAGTCAAGACGAAACGATCTCTTTTCGAAGAAGAAAGCAGACACCAAGCGACAATGGCGATCCGTGTCACACAACACTTTTCAAAATGTATATGATCAGAGGTTTGTTCTAGCGATCTGCACGGTTAAATTAAATGTTGATGTATTTTGCAATAAGACGGACACAATTTCCATGGGATCGCCCATGGAACCATTGTTCGTGCATTAGTTTAATTTTTTTAAATATTTTTTATATAAACCGCCTATAGGATAGACCCAGTAAAGCATGGCCATTCTCGTCACTGTGTGAATAGCTACTCAAGTCAATTCGAAGTGAACGCGGTAAGAAAATAAGTATAGCCAATGAAATGGCTTACAACGGGTGATGCATTGTTTTGTTCTAGGACTGTGTGGCATAATAATCCCTATGTTCTTGCGTTGTTACCATTACAGTGCAGACAGACTGAAATGTGAACTTACAAGCCCTCTTTGTGTGTGTGTTGTACCATTTCTTCTTACCACATCAAAATACTGAGCGTCACAGTATTGGTTCGCGTTTTCAAGCTGACCAAGTCGTGTCACCAAAAAAGACGACGTGTACGACATCAAAGTCATTGTCAAACGCAGAAACCGTAAAGTGGGCAAACGACGTGTCAAAGAAGTCAAAGTACGTTGGAAAGGATATCCACCCAGTTTTCATTCTTGCATCGACGCTTCGCACTATAAAAAGAAGTGACCATCATGCCCTTTCACACAGATTCAGCTACTGCGATCACTCCTTCACCCAATTCTTCTCTGCAAGATTTACAAACACAACCCTTGTGGGTGTGGTATGGAAAACGTGTGCCTAAAACGCAAATCGTCTTTTTCTGCCAAACCTTCGTGGTGTACTGTGTCATCGGTGCAGCCATTGCCAATTTGAGTTTGCAACAAGGAGACAAACACTTGTGGACCATTGTATTGAGCAGTTACATCGGTTACCTGCTTCCTAATCCCTCCATGAAATTCTCCTCGAACGGGAACAACGGGAACCTTGTGTCCAGTGTCAGTGCTAGTCACCACTCCAACAACAACCCCATTTTGGGCAGAGACACTCCTCTAACTTCTAGTATCGCCTCGGAGAGCCACAAAACTCTGGAATTATGAGCAATAACAACCAATTTTACTTAACCTTACCCAGTGACAGTTCCATGGAGGTGTTTCCCAAGAACACGTTATGCTGTTACACGGTCAAATTACCTCAGACCATCCAGTTAGATCACGAAGCCCATTGGGAAGTGGCTTTAGTGGAAATCATTCACCCAACACAAATCAAAAACATCACCGAAAAGCAAAACACTTTCGAGGTGGAAATCCTGAATGTCCAATTGGAGGAAGAAATCAACAAAATAGGGTTTTTAGGGGACACAAGACCAGCCAGCAATCCAGCCTTCATTATCTACACCTTGAAAATTCCTTCAGGTTATTATTTTAGTGGTGAACATTTGGTGGACACTATTGCGGACAGGTTCAACTTAGCCTTTGGCAAAGCACTGAACAGAGCCAAAAAAAGTGTGAAGATTGAGTACAATAAAGTGGCTCATCGTCTCGTGATCAAATTTCAAGATACGGACACATTGTCCCTCAGGTTCAATGGTAGTTTGTTTGAAATTTTGGGTGGACATGCAGAAATGGTCGCAAACAGTATGAGCCCCAAGATCAAAAGTAATATGGATTTTTACAGAGCTTTTGGAAACCCGGTAGAACTGAACTAAGGACTTAATTTGATCTTTGTGTATTCCGATCTGGTGGAGTACAACGTGGTGGGACACACCTCTGTTCCGTTACTGCGTGTCATTCCTTTCAAAGTGGATAGTACCACAAACAATGACCAGGAAGGTGCAAACACCTATCACGTACACCGTGAATTTGTACATCCTTACTATTTGCCCGTCAGTAAGTCGTATTTAGACACTGTCAACATTGCTATAAAAGGAGATCTGGGACAAAATATTCCATTCTCCAAAGGGAAAGTTACAGTGAAACTCCATTTTCGAAAACGTTTCTCTAACGAATTGTAAGTCAAGACAGCGAGGAGGGACATTTTCACCCTACAAAATCCGGCCAGATGCGTGTGGAATTTCAGTTTGCAGAAAATCTACGCGCAGATAATACGGTGAACGTCATCCTGTATGCTGAATTGGACAATACGATATAAACCAACAGCTTGAGAGAAGTCATTCTAGACTATTAGAAGTCATGGAAGATTTTTATCAATGTTTGTATAGTAGGGATTCTTTGGACATGGAATGTGAAGATCCCTGAGGAAGGAGAATCCCAAGACAAAGACGAAGAAGTCATCATGATGAAGTCTAGATGGCCAGAACAAGAATCACATTTAGTTTCCTGTTATGCTATAGTCTTGACAGAAAAAAATTAAGGAATTGATCAAGAAAGATTGCTATGGATGTCATAACGATCATCCCAGTCAAATTCAACACGATAAATGCCTGATGCTGAGTCAAGAAGAAAAATTGGACGAATATCTGGACCAAGCTTGGAGTCTCATCTCGGAAGAAGACGTGTTACAACAGTGGTATAAAGGCTTGCTTGAACATTATTGTCCTCCATTAACAACTCAATAGATCCATCGCATCGAAGCTCTGTTGGATCAGAGTTGACTTTAAGAACCGGGGAAGTTTCCAGTCTGCCCATCCATTGTTAACTCATCCTCCTACGAAGCTGTGCTCCAAACTAGCTAAGCTAAACGAAGCCTACGTGAATTTGCATAGGGTCAGACACAGTCTGATACCGAAGCCAGAAGAGATAGAAAATGTGAGAATGCTAAAAGTCACTGAAGACCTGAAAGAAGAGCTCTTCAAGGAGGAATTCAAGAAGGAGAAAGAAGAATGGATAGAGAAGTACATACTTCATAAACAGCAGAGAGAGCAGCAACAGCAGCAGCATGAACCTGACAGAGGCTTTGTCAACAGTTGTATCGACACCAAAGAGTTCTTCTTCTCTTTTCCGAAGAAGCAGACCTTATCCTGTGAGAAAGCCTGTCGTCAGAGGAGGCCGCCATCTTATAACCTAAGCGATCGCCATAGCTTCAAGTTCCAAAAAACAATTTCAGGGCTACCCCATACTCTCGAAAAGAAATAACATTCCATTTCCTATGATATGTTAGTCAGTTAGAAGAAAAAATACAGAAGTGAGTCTATCAGCACATGATTTCTTTATCTTGGTTAGAAAGTGCGACTCTAAGTCCTTCGTTTCCGTCGCTTATCAAAATTTTAAAAATAGTAATGTTCTGTAAAAAAGTGAGTGAGTGTTTCTTTTAGGTTTGTGCGTTTTTTTTTTGTTGGTGATAATATGGATAATGTAAGTTCGGGTACAACGAAATTAAAAGAATTAGGCCCAGAACTCGGTGTGGAGGGAAGAAATATACGCAACAGTAGCGGGAGCAAGAAATGCAGACCTAGCCAGTTAGCACTCCACCCACCTCGAGAACACAAATAACATCTACTCAACAGCCGACTATACCTAACAAACAACCTGCCCCGGAAAGAGTGGTGGCAAAACAAAGGGCCAATCATGTTAGACAAACGGTATGGCAAACTCAAATGTAATTATCGGAGGCACTACGTTCTTTTCTGGGGCCCCGAGTGGCCGAGTGGTCTAAAGCGCTCTCCGTTACGGATCACTGTCATCTCACCTTTGTCTGCGTGGGTTCGAGTCTCGGATTCGGCTAATGTGGGTATGTGAGAAAGCTTGCCAGTAGCTTCTCGTGGGTCGGTGGTTCTTTCCCGGGTTCTTCCTACACCATTAATACTGGCCGCCATGTATAGCCTATCCGAGATGAGACTCCTATGGCGTTAACCCCTACAACAACAACAACGTTCTTTTCTCACTCCGATACTCCAGGCAATCTCAGCTGAAAGAACAACCACAACAACAACAATAACAGCGACAGACACCATTGCAGCGGATTTGAAACTATCTACCTCAACTAAAGAATTAGTATCAGAACCAGAAGAGGAAATTGAGGCGGTTGAGGAGGAAGAGGGGGACGCTGACCCTCGTTGAGAAGTACACCGAAATGGGACTAGATCAAGCATTGTATGACGTCAACAAAGCAGGGCAGTTTATTAGAGCCATACAATACGTTGCCTACAAATCTCTAGACACCTTTAAACCAAGACCTTCTCAATGGGGATTAGGGTCAGAGTTCTTCCCCAAATCTACAGACAAACCTACACTGGATACCCCCTCAGTCAACTGGTAGAAGCCGCTGTTTACATTGCCGCCCATCATGGCTACGCATTTCCTGATATCAAGAATCATGAGACTTGGAGTGCAGGAAAGAACGTGAAAGCAAAAGAGAGACGTGTTACCTTCTAATAGAAAAAAACAACCTTTTTTAGGGCTCCAAAAGATTGCTTTTTATTAAATAGGGAACCATATTTGGCTTGGTATCCCTCCTTGACTAAACTATTCTCGAAACAAACTTGACCCATTGGAACACCGCAACAAATTTAACTTTTTAAACCTAACAGTGACCAAACTGGTATATGTCTCTTAGACATAATAATTTAAATAAGATCACTATGGCTATTTTTATGTACACTAAGTACTAATATTAGATAGATATGTTAGGAAGTAGGAAATTTAACAGACTCGTTAGATTTGAACTAATTGCACAAGTGGTTAACACATTATTGGTACTTTTTACTATCCATTAGCAAAAACGGGACTTAATTTGAAATAAGTACGGGCTAGCGTTTTGTTGAGTACTTAACACCCATGGCTGTCTTTTTGAGCACCTTTTTCCTCCTTTACCACGCTCGGACAGAAAAATGAGTGTGTGGTGAGACTATTCCCACTCATGTTTAAAGCCTTTCAGTCAGGTTGTTAAGGACTAGTTAGTCCTACACCTGAGTGGCTAAATTTAAAAGTAGTCTGTGAGTACGTAAAAGCCTGGGAGATGAGGCTCTCTTTCCTTCCCTAGGAGTAATTAAAAATCACGCGGTGCGTTATTAAACCAGTGATATATGCTCCATTAGAGCGAAAATCACCCTAATTCAAGTAAGCAAGCAAGCAAGTTCGGGTACCGTCTCTAGCACTCTTGATGACACCAACTGTCTGGGTTATTTTCTTTCTTGCAAGCCCCAATGTTCCACTTCTGTTTGTGATAATAACTTGTGATACTTCACATTTTCTAAAGTGGAAATCTTTACAAGCCGTACAAAATACAAAACTTATTTGACTTTGGCTTTTGACACTTGCACAGACTCTTCACTTTATAAGTATCACGAGAAAATTGTATATCCCATTTTTACCATTTTCAAAAACACGCACACACTTGCAGCTTGACCAGAAATATGTACATCTTGTTTTGTGGATAAGTCACAGACAAGTCCAAGTCCATAGGTGGTTATGAAAGTTTGGAATATCCCCTCATTTTTTCAGAAATATCAAAGCTTGTATGTGCATTTTCCCTTTTCCACTCTATATTAGTGCTTAGATTTGTTCCAAAAAAAGAAAAAAGAAACGAAACAATTTTGAAGAGAAAAACAAGTGAATTTTGAATTCAGGTTTCTCTCTGTTTATAATTTTTTTTTCAAGTTGATGGTGCATGACAGAGTACATTCGCCTACCTTTCCAAAGTGAGAGACATTTCTTCACATGTCACTGCCTTTGTTAAATTCGGTTTCATTGGTTAGTTATCGTTAATCTTTAATTTTTTGATGCATTTCTTTTTGATAGAAGATTTAAGGCTTTCTAGTGTTGTAACGGCATGTATGTTGTTTAGTCTGTTGATGAAATTATCTATAGCAAAGTGCTTAAGATTTATTCAGATTTTTTATTATTTCAAGCCCTACAAAAGGAGACCAAGTTTGTTTTCAAAGAGGATTGAAACTCTAAATTACACGGGCGTGAAGTAAAACATCGTTATGTTCATTCTAATCATGCTTGCCGTATCTCTTTGTGTTTTAGAGGTCATATTTCTTCTTAAGTAAATACACGCATCAATAGACAGACAGATTGGGTCATCATCCTTGAGTTTCACTGTACTTTCGGTTTTTTACTTCATACAAACCCCAAATTTATTAGTTTGAAGAGAAAAAAAAGATAACATGCCCCTCAGTACTGTAACACGTCTGTTCTGACTCTACCGATGTGAGTGTGAGTGTTTCTGTTAAAATGTTTAAGTGAGATATAAAAAAATGGTCAGCTTGAAAACGCGAACCAATACTGTGACGCTCAGTATTTTGATGCGGTAAGAAGAAATGGTACAACACACACACAAAGAGGGCTTGTAAGTTCACATTTCAGTCTGTCTGCACTGTAATGGTAACAACGCAAGAACATAGGGATTATTATGCCACACAGTCCTAGAACAAAACAATGCATCACCCGTTGTAAGCCATTTCATTGGCTATACTTATTTTCTTACCGCGTTCACTTCGAATTGACTTGAGTAGCTATTCACACAGTGACGAGAATGGCCATGCTTTACTGGGTCTATCCTATAGGCGGTTTATATAAAAAATATTTAAAAAAATTAAACTAATGCACGAACAATGGTTCCATGGGCGATCCCATGGAAATTGTGTCCGTCTTATTGCAAAATACATCAACATTTAATTTAACCGTGCAGATCGCTAGAACAAACCTCTGATCATATACATTTTGAAAAGTGTTGTGTGACACGGATCGCCATTGTCGCTTGGTGTCTGCTTTCTTCTTCGAAAAGAGATCGTTTCGTCTTGACTATAAAAATTTAATTTGACTAAGTTTTACGCACTACTTGAACTCATACATTTCACGTTGTAGGTGTAAGCCGTCGTTCTCAGTTTTCTGGAAGTTCGTTTTTGCGTTTCTCAGATGTGATACTATTTTTTATGGACCGAACGAAATTTCTTTTGGCGTGAATCAGGACTCGTGGTTTTGTGGTATAAATGGAGAGCATTGATGAAAGCTCAGTTATGTCGTCTTCGAAATCGCTGACACGGATCTGAGCTAACACTTCAGGTTTTATGTGAGGCGATACGGTACATCATTGCCTTTTACTTCCTCAATGAAATCGTTTCATCTTGTTGCAAAATTACATTTGACTAGGTTTCATACGCAGCAGGTCCCTGTATATAAGGAGAGTGTCTTAGCGTCAGAGTATTCATTCCACTCTCAAACGATCAAGAAGATGGAAGAGTCAGCACAGATCGACCTGCTGGTCAAATATTTGCTAAAAGTCATACGAAAGCATAATTCACAGGCGAAAGTGGCAACAAAACTTACTCTTTTGGTCGTTGATTTGATGAGAGTCATACGAAAGTGTGTGCTAATGAAGTTTGCTATATCTGCAAAGGTAAATGGGTATTTGTCTCCAGAATACCTGCTTCGTCTAAGAAAGAGAGACAAAAGTCAAGATACCTAATATCGTTGTCAGGAGAAAGGACATTGGAATTCAGAGTGCCCTACGAGAAAAGAGAAGAAACAGAAACAAGACGAAACAGAGAAGAGGGATTCAGAAGAAGAAGAAACTGAAGATGATGAAGAACTTGTGCCAGTAAAGACATGGAAATGGAAAAATTGACAATGTGAGCCGATGCGTTGGCCCTGATGTGAAATTTCATACTACCTTCTAAAAGAGAATAGACCAGAAAGAAAACGTAAGTGTCTCTTGGTCTTGACATTGTATAATAAGGATGGCGTGTTTTGTTTTTACTCACACTTTATGAAATTGTGCTCTTTCACCTCTCTCTATCCCTCTGGATCACGTTTTAGTTAGAATTGAAATGGAAGGATGTTTTCCTTCACGCACGCTCTTTAGGCATGCAAGTCCGTAAACAATAGTCAGTCTATTCATACATCATTTTGTGTCTTGATGTTTCCTAAATCACACACTGATGCCATAAAATAACGGGTTAAATGGGTTTTGTAGTGTTGGGAGTGGGGGGTGGGTTGTAGGTGTTTGGCAGAGTTGGTCATTGCAGGTGAGGGCTTAGGTGCTTTCAAAAATCTTTTCCTTCTTCACTCTGTGTTGATAGTATATTTGGGGTTTGTATGCGTTCGCGTACGTTTGTGTGGATAGTTTATTTGGGGTTTGTATTATCTCCCTTCTGTGTTGATAGTATATTTGGGGTTTGTTTTTTCCTCTTCCCTCTGTGTGTGTATGTGTGTATGTGTGTGTGTGTGTGTGTGTGTGTGCGTATGTCTGCGCGCGTACGTTGTGTGTGTGTGTGTGTGTGTGCCTATTGGTCTCTGTTTGTCCGTATAAAACTCCCTTTATCTCTATCAAATACATTCTAAGTACCTACCTACAGTAGCGCGTATTCAGGTCAGCCACTTGCAACACTGTTGACACTTATCCCCTAGTGTTCAGTACAGTGACGTCACTGACGCTGGAAATTTCGAGACTATAAATATGGACTTGGAGATTTCCACAGGTTGTAGCTATACATATGTACTAGAGTTCATAAACAGGAACGTCAGTCAAGCTGAGGCTATAAAAAGATAATGGGATTTTCCAAAGGAATAACCCACAAGTTGGAGCTATAAATAGATAGTGGAATTTCATAGGAATTTTAGCTGATTATAGCTATAAATAGATACATGGGTGTTTATCGACGATCGTCACACAAGTTGATTTTTTAAGTAGTTACTAATTTTATCCATTTTATAGTGTGTGTGTTTGTGTGTGTGTATGTTTGTGTGTGTATGTGTGTGTGAGTATGTCTGCGCGCGTACGTTGTGTGTTTGTGTGTGTGTGTGTGTGTGTGAGTATGTCTGCGCGCGTACGTTGTGTGTGTGTGTGTGTGTGTGTGTGTGTTTGTGTGTTTGTGTGTGTGTGTCTATTGGTCTCTGTCCGTATGAAACTCCCTGTATCCCTATCAAATACATTCTACCTACCTACCTACCTACAGTAGCGCGTATTCAGGTCAGCCACTTGCAACACTGTTGACACTTATCCCCTAGTGTTCAGTACAGTAACGTCACCGACGCTGGAAATTTCGAGACTATAAATATGGATTTGGGGATTTCCACAGGTTGTAGCTATACATATGTACTAGAGTTCATAAACAGGAACGTCACTCAAGCTGAGGCTATAAAAGATAATGGGATTTTCCAAAGGAATAACCCACAAGTTGGAGCTATAAATAGATAGTGGAATTTCATAGGAATTTTAGCTGATTATAGCTATAAATAGATACATGGGTGTTTATCGACGATCGTCACACAAGTTGATTTTGTAAGTAGTTACTAATTTTATCCATTTTATAGTGTGTGTGTTTGTGTGTGTGTGTGTGTTTGTGTGTGTATGTGTGTGTGAGTATGTCTGCGCGCGCACGTTGTGTGTTTGTGTGTGTGTGTGTGTGTGTGTGAGTATGTCTGCGCGCGTACGTTGTGTGTGTGTGTGTGTGTTTGTGTGTTTGTGTGTGTGTGTCTAGTGGTCTCTGTTTGTCCGTATAAAACTCCCTTTATCTCTATCAAATACATTCTACCTACCTACCTACAGTAGCGCGTATTCAGGTCAGCCACTTGCAACACTGTTGACACTTATCCCCTAGTGTTCAGTACAGTGACGTCACTGACGCTGGAAATTTCGAGACTATAAATATGGATTTGGGGATTTCCACAGGTTGTAGCTATACATATGTACTAGAGTTCATAAACAGGAACGTCACTCAAGCTGAGGCTATAAAAGATAATGGGATTTTCCAAAAGAATAACCCACAAGTTGGAGCTATAAATAGATAGTGGAATTTCATAGGAATTTTAGCTGATTATAGCTATAAATAGATACATGGGTGTTTATCGACGATCGTCACACAAGTTGATTTTGTAAGTAGTTACTAATTTTATCCATTTTATTCTAAACCGTTGTGACCTAATTTTCGGGGATATGTTTATTTTCCTTTAAATTCTGGGACAATTTCGTCATTTTAGCGTTACTTTTAGTCACATCCATTTTGTCGTTGAGCATTTCCTTGATTATAGCTATTTATAGCATCATTACAATTATGCAAATTTTTGAACACCCCATCAAGATTTCAGGTCTTGGTAATGCTTTATATATAAATCTCACGCTTGTACTACTGTATGTATGTCTCTGTCTCTGTTGTGTTTGACCCTCTGCCATCATTGTCCCTAGACAATCCCACCATGTTCAATTCCCCTTGACGCTATACAGACCCACCATGTTCAATTTCCATATGTTCAATTCCCCTTGTCCCTAGATAGACCCACACTTTATTCCCCCATGTTCAATTCCCCTTGAGGCTAGAGTGGCCTAAGACTTTTTCCCATGTTCAATTCCCCTTGAGGCTAGAGTAGCCCAAGACTATTTCCCATGTTAAATTCCCCTTGAGGCTATAGTGGCCCACGATTTTTCTCCATGTTAAATTTCCGTTGAGGCTATAGTGGCCCGGGGGGGGGGGTCTGTAATGCTAATTCCCATTGAGGCTATAGTGGCCCTATTCACTACTAAAGTACCATGTCAAGGTACACGTGTTGAACTTTGTTAATAGTTAGACTAACTTGGAATTACCGCCTCAGGTGAAAAATATGAATTATCATAGTCTTATTTATAATACACCCTCTTCCTTTTAATCTTTTTTATCCCTGTGCTGCTGCAATGAAATATCCGCATAAGATTCTTACATTTGGATCATCAAGGAACACTGTCATCCGTGTTCTGTCTCTATCGATACTGTGCCTTTACATTATGTTCTGTCTTATTGATACTGTGCCTTTACATTATGTTCTCCCTCTATTGATAATGTGCCTTTACATTATGTTCTGTCTGTATTGATACTGTGCCTTTACATTATGTTCTCTCTCTATTGATACTGTGCCTTTACATTATGTTCTCCCTCTATTGATACTGTGCCTTTACATTATGTTCTGTCTCTGTTGATACTGTGCCTTTACATTATGTTCTCAATCTATTGCTACTGTGCCTTTACATTATGTTCTCCCTCTATTGATACTGTGCCTTTACATTATGTTCTGTCTCTATTGATACTGTGCCTTTACATTATGTTCTGTCTCTGTTGATACTGTGCCTTTACATTATGTTCTCCCTCTATTGATACTGTGCCTTTACATTATGTTCTCCCTCTATTGATACTGTGTCTTTACATTATGTTCTGTCTCTATTGATACTGTGCCTTTACATTATGTTCTCCTTCTATTGATACTGTGCATTTACATTATGTTCTCTCTCTATTGATACTGTGCCTTTACATTATGTTCTCCCTCTATTGATACTGTGCCTTTACATTATGTTCTCCCTCTATTGATACTGTGCCTGTATATTATGTTCTGTCTCTATTGATACTGTGCCTTTACATTATGTTCTCTCTCTATTGATAACGTGTCTTTACATTATGTTCTCCCTTTATTGATACTGTGCTTTACATTATGTTCTGTCTCTATTGATACTGTGCCATTACGTTATGTTCTGTCTCTATTGATAACGTGTCTTTACATTATGTTCTCCCTCTATTGATGCTGTGCTTTTACATTATGTTCTCCCTCTATTGATACTGTGTCTTTACATTATGTTCTCCCTCTATTGATACTGTGCCTTTACATTATGTTCTGCCTCTATTAATACTCTGCCTTTACATTATGTTCTTTCTCTATTGATACTGTACCTTTACATTATGTTCTCCTTCTACTGATACTGTGCCTTTACATTATCTTCTGTCTCTATTTATACTGTGCCTTTACATTATGTTCTGTCTCTATTGATACTGTGCCTTTACATTATGTTCTCCTACTATTGATACTGTGCCTTTACATTATGTTTTCTCTCTATTGATACTCTGTCTTTACATTATATTCTGTCTCTATTGATGCTGTGCCTTTACATTATGTTCTGTCTCTATTGATACTGTGCGTTTACATTATGTTCTGTCTCTTTTGATACTGTGCCTTTACATTATGTTCTGTCTCTATTGATACTGTGCCTCTACATTATGTTCTGTCTCTATTGATACTGTGCCTTTACATTATGTTCTCTCTCTATTGATACTGTGCCTGAACATTATGTTCTCCCTTTATCGATAGTGTGCCTTCTGTCTATTGATACTGTGCCTTTACATTATGTTCTCCTTCTATTGATACTGTGCCTTTACATTATGTTCTGTCTCTATTGATACTGTGCCTTTACATTATGTTCTCTCTATTGATACTGTGCCTTTACATTATGTTCTCCCTCTATTGATACTGTGCCTTTACATCATGTTCTCCCTCTATTGATACTGTGCCTTTACATTATGTTCTTTCTCTGTTGATACTGTGCCTTTACATTATGTTCTGTCTCCATTGATACTGTGCCTTTACATTATGTTCTCTTTCTACTGATACCGTACATTTACAGCATGTTATCCCGCTATTAATACTGAATAACCGCTGCGGTGGCCAAGTGGTTCGAGCGTCCGCCTCTGATGCAGGCGGTCGCAGGTTCGAACCCCGGCCAAGTCATTAATGTGACTGGGTGGGACATCATGATACATGTCTGTGGCATGAGGCCCCAGTGCTAGACATGACTATAAATTGCTGTAGACACCGTAGCGATATGACTGAAACATTGTTAAAAATCCAAATCCAAATCAAACACACACACACACACACACACACACACTACTGATGCTGTACGTTTACATTATGTTCTCGTCTACTGTTATACTGATACAGCACATTTACATGATCTTTCCCTCTATTGATACCGTCCATTTTTGAGGCTGTCCATTAGAGTTTTTTTCTTGGCAATTGAGTATGGACATATACCATTATGTTCAGTTAGCGTATTGTGCTGTGCCTTTAGGCTCATTCATTATTCTATCAACTGACAATCGCTTAAGAGGTGTCCTTTTAAAAGATACATCATATGGTAGAAAAACAATTATAATGTGTAATGCGCCTTGTAATACTGAATATTTCCAATCTTTTATTCCAAAACACATATTTACGGAGTCCTAAATTTGTGTCACTACCAATAATAACCTTTAATATATAAGTCTAAAGAATTCCTGTGCATCATACATTTTGGTTAATACATGATATTTCTGTTCAAGATTACATTATGCAATTTATTGTCTCTCTATAATTCAATTTTTAGAATCTAGGTCAATAGCAGTTTTAAAAAAAGGAAGGGGGAGGGGGTAATTGGTAATATAGACCTCATTGCTATTCCATTATACCAGTTCTTTTGAGACACGCCTTCAACCAGTGCACCTTAATGTAAACATGTTGTTTGAGGTTATTTGAGTGAGGTATTGAATTTTAAAACATATTTATGAAGATGCACGATCATCTTCTGAAATCGGATATTTTACTTAATTAAATGTCTAGAGGTTTCATCGAATATCAACAAGGCATGAAAGGACGTCCAATATGGAGCATCACGTTCAATCAATATAACAGTGCAAACAAAATGTCAAGGATTGAGGTCGTTTCACATTTGCACATTTAGTAACGAAAAAGGAGCAGGACAAACATTAATAAACACACATGTATCAACCATTGTATGTGATAGGCCGAACATGTTATATATGTTAATCAGCACTGATCATTAAGATATTTAATAAAATTTAAATTCGGTATCGATATGAAATTTTATCCAAAGAAGAAAAAAAATGTTAGCAGGCATATGTAATCGTTTGATATAAGGAACAATCTGTGATTTAGTGTCGCTGACATTTCTAGATTATATTACTCATACACAGCAATAACAACGACAACAATTCTTAATTCTGGATTGCATATGCAATTATATTCAAACCGAGTATGGTACGGATTGCCAATGACATTGATTTGACGGACTTAACAAGAATGTAATTACAATCACATGTGTAGTCTGCTAACACAGTATTCAAACAAAAGATGAAGTTGAAGCGGATGACACAAAATGGATCTTTAAAATTTGGGTGCATTTTTTATAACTAGGTTTTAGTTTATCACTTTGAGTTTACGTATTAGGACAACTAACCTTAATCACGCTCACATTGTATGCATTTCGCGAGCATTTGGAACGGAATGAAGTTTGTTTAGCAAACAGAAAGTATATAAAGCGATCATGGTGACTTATATCGAAGACTGAAGTCTAACTTTTGTTTCCCTTCTATACCCCAGCTCGTGTGGCCAACTCAGCTACATTACCAGTTGAAACAATAAAAGCAACCTTAATATATTATTTCACCTTTGAGTTTATGTGAGTGTTTGTGTGATTTGGATTTTTAATGAAGGTTTTAACATTTTTTTAGTCATATTCAGTACTGGTATTTTGGGTGTTTGATTACATTTGTCACACGTACTTGTATTCTGGGTGTTTGATTACATGTGTCACACGTACTGGTATTCTGGGTGTTTGATTACATGTGTTACACATGTTACAGTAGGTGCCTATTCAGATACTTGCTATCCTTACAGTGAAACGTTGAATAAAAATAGTTTGTCATAATAGTATGCACTCTTAGGCCATGTAAATTATGAGAGATAAGTGTGTTCGTGCGTGCGGTCGTGTGTGTGATTTTGATTTTTAACGTAACTGTAACAATTTTTCAGTCATATCGCTACGATGTCTGCAGTCTGGAAGTGATGTCTAGCACTGGGGCATCATGCCGCAGACATGTAGCATGATGTTCCACCTGGTCATATTAACCTGACACCAGGCCGACCAGTCCTAGCAATAACCTCTTAATGCTGAAAGCCTAGCGAGGTAGGTGTTAGTACCATTTTTATAAGTCTTTGGTATGACTCGGCCGGGTTTCGAACCACCGACCTACCGCATCCGAGGCGGACGCTCTAACCACTAGGCTACCGGAGCGGTCCAATGAGCGATATAATTGAACTGGAAGGATAGATTTACGACATAAGCTTTGATGGTTTGATTGGTTGTTACGTGTTTAAAGCCATTTTTCAGACATGATAGGCTATACAAGGCAGCCATTTTATTTGGTGGCGAAAGAACAAGGAAAAGCCCCGGGAGGACCACTGACCCACTGGAGGCCACTGGTAAGCTTTCTCAGATATCCACCTTTTTATAATGGTTTTAAAGATATCTGTACATTTTCATGTTATTTACGAAGAAGTGAGGTGAACAGTAAACATAGGAGGGATTTGAACCAAAAATATTACGCTTTAATAAATTCATTAAAGTATGTTGATGAATGAGCACATCTGCTGTGAGAAGAGGACATACAAAACTTCCTTGTTACATCGCATATGTTTGTACATAACTTTTATTTTATATTACGCGCTTACAGCATGGTGTAGAGAAATATAAAACAGGTAATCGTATTTCGGTATAATGTATGCAGATATATGTAACAAGGTAAGGATCATACAGATGTATTCAATTATCTGCTGTAATGGAACAAGCAAATTTCCATTGGTGCCATTGTATTGTGACGTAAATTGAATTAGTATGTGTATCCTCTGACCCTTGCCACCCCAGGTTTGATATCTGGACATTGATGTTGGGGTGTAGGATCAGAGTCCACAACATTTGGTGTCAGCATAGGGTATCTGCTTATTAGTCGGACTAGAAAATTTTAACAACCTTTCATCGAGATATACCTGCATGAAATCGATAGGAATATCATTAAGTTTTCTTAAATTGCGAACATAGTATTTGTTATATCTTTAATCGGCTTACAGACAAGACGAAAGAACATTTGACCTGTTTCTCGCCATTTTCACTGCGAGTCATATGATTATACAAATCTCGCAACCTACATGTCAGTGACATCAGCGGTAATATCACATACAAAATCGTCCGACACGGGCAAGCCTGTGTGGGTATCGAACCCAAGATCCTTTGATGACTAGTCCGACGCTCCACCAGTAACATGGCATATGTATATAAATAACAGTATCTATGTAACTATGTACTATACTTGCATGACTTCTTAAGTAACACATGCGGCCGCACATAGTCAATTGTTGATGTTGCTGACTGGTTCGTAACGGCACTTTGCGTACAGTACAGGCTATATAATGCAGAGGAAACTGAGAGTTAGATACCTTTCCAAATGATACACTAAGCGAGCGGTTCTGGGCTAGTATGGGCTGGTATCGAACCCAAAATCCTTAGACAGAGACATATTTACAGAATAGCGGACAAATTTAATGTAAAGTATACGGTATTGTTGACAGACGGGCAACTGTTTTTATTAGAGTGATGAATTGCTTCGTAGCTTCGATAAGAACTGACACTGCTTAATTATATTAAGAACCAATATACAAGAAAGAAGGGTGTATGAATCATTTGCAAGGTCATTCTATCAACTAGAATAATTTTAAGCGTCTCGTGTCTTTAAATTAGATTAATTCTTTTATAGACTTGTAAATCGGCACAATTAAATACAAGCATAAACCTAAATAGTTCGAGGGCCACTACTGTATTCACGTGATAAAGAATTTATGTTGAATGACATAATAAATTACAAACACAGATGCTTACTGTAAGATAAAATCTGCTCTTACCTTCGACGAAAGTTAGTACTCTAAGTTATACAGCAGGTCCGTTTGACTAAAATCCAACTGATTTCTAAAACATCTTGTGTTTCGGCCGCTGAGTGGGATATGTTTGCGCTGAATAGAACGTCCTCTGATATTCTTTCAAAAAATTGCCAGTCTTAGAAATTGCTACCGGTACTTTCTGTTGAATTTCTATGCGGAGCTAAGCGTATCACTCGACGGCCGCTTGATCGGCGTTCTGTGGCTCGGAATGTAGCAGACTCCTGGTTCTCCTTTGACTGTGGAGGCAGACAGGCAAATAGCGCAAACAGATGGAGAACGTAAGGATATGTTCAATTTCATACAGGTCGGTAAAGAATGAGAACGCCAATTCATTTCACCCAGACAAGTCAATACAATTTCTGTCATCTTCGATTGTTCCTTGTATCTGTTATATACAAGCTATATTATATATAGACTAGACAGGCGCTGGACGTCTCGCTGATGGTACACCAGTTCTACTAGGATGTTCATATCACTTTTAATTCACCACATTCAGGCTCATGTATGTATGTATGTATGTGTATATATATATATATATATATATATATATATATATATATATATATATATATATATATATATATATATTCGATATAAAAGTTACAGGAAAACTTATTTGCATAAAGTGTAGACCATACCCTGCACTGGAGTTAAGGCATTTGAGATTAACATGTTCCAGGCGAGACGTTTTAGATGTCAATAAACTAGATAAGTCATGCCTGATATGACATAGATACACAGAAGAGATGCGTTATTTTATTGCTGATAGCTTGCAAGCTAAAGCTAGTCAACACTGTTATGCCCGGACCGAAGTCTGTTTATTGAGTGTTAAAGTACTTTTTATCAACTATTTTTTGTCGAAATTCACGGAATAACGGGAAACATAATTTAAAAAATACCTGTTATCTGATAATGGTGCAGACATTGTACGCTAATGAAATAATGAATGTGGTCCGTTGATTGATTGGTAGAGTGGTTTAGAGAAATTTACACGAATGATTGGGTTGCTTTGGCATTTTACGGCCATGCAACACAAGTAGGTTATTTAGTGCCGATGACATTGGACAAACGTGCCTTGCCCCGTGATGCACCGCTGTTGCCGAAGGTTGTTGATTTAATGGCAGGATTCGATTCCGCACATGTATAGCATTCAACCTACTTATCAACCGTGTCTCCTTCCTCCAGTTGTGGCATGCAGGAGGGGTCATCATGCCTATTCTACATCCACGAGCCCCCAGAGGGTTAAGGAAACGACTAGTTGCTGGATGTTGGAAACAGGACCCATGCGATCCAGTTGGTGATTAAGATTGTTAACGTAGCTTTAACAATTTTCCAGTCATATCGCTACGATGTCTGCAGTATGGCAGTTTAAAGTGATGTCTAGCACTGGGGCATCATGCCGCAGACATGTAATATGATGCATCACCCATTCACATTATTCTGACACGAGGCCGACCAGTCCTAACACTAACCTCCTAATGCTGAGTGCCTAGCGAGGCAGCTGTTAGTACCATTTTCAGAAGTCTTTGGTATGACTCGGTCGAGGTTCGAACCCACGACATGTCGCATCCGGGGCAGACGCTCTAACCACTAGGCCACCGGAGCGGTCGATAACCAAATATCGTCACAAAGATAACCAAGCATCATCACAGAGATAACTAAGCATCCTCACAAAGCGTGTGGATGTTGGTTTCTATATTTTAGGTATTGGCCGATGACCAACTTCATCAGTTCTCATGATTAATACTCTTGCAAATTACATAAATTATATTTAAGAATAACGAACTTATGGAAGGATGACAAGTGCTATTTCTAAAAATTGTTTTATTAGAATTGTTCGTGTTCTACTTCGTCCTTGTTTTATGGCATTGGCAGTCATGTACTAGTAATGTAGCATTAAGCTATCAGGTTTCCTAAGATCACTCACCTAGCTTACGTCTGGCCAAATTCAAATCCCAAAAATCTAGATCAGCTGGATGCTTTTTTGCCGAAAGTTCTTGCAATGATGTTGATTACATACGTTATGAAAACAACTGTTTCGATATTTTCGATTTTTTTTAAATACCGTCTTCTACATCAACATGAACAATCAAATACTGAAAGACGTTTATGCCATGATGCTTTCTCACCGAGTTAGTCGTCAAAGTTTATTAAGCGCTAGTTTGAGATAAAGTTGTATAAATTGATTTTGTTTCTTAATAACGGATACCATATTTGATGGCGGAATAGGCATCATTCTGTATATATGAAAGACGCAAAAGGTGGAACGCTATCTGTCCAGTTTGATCAAGCACTTTTTAAGGCAGAGTGTCATCATTTATACATGCTTAAAACCCTTTATGGCAAGAAAGTTTCTATCAATTCAGGTCAAATTTTGTGTGCATTTTTATGTGTGTATATGTGCTTACTTGTGTGTGTATGTGATTTGGATTTTTAACATAGTTTTAACAATTTTAGTCATAACGCTACGATGTTCAAATTTCGTTAGATGGTGCTTGAGAAGTCATTCAAAGGATTTCGTATTTTTAGTATCTCCAGCTAAATTCAATAGCACGTCGGCATTTAGTTGTATAAGTCTGAAAGTATTTCATGGCATTATGATATTTGTCAAATATAGGTAAAATGCGATAAGCATTTTCTGAGAACCAGCCATTTAAAAATCTGTACAAATAAATTTTAGTAACGGTGGATAGATTTCGTGGTAATCTGGCACAATTTGAACAAATCTGAAAGAGCCTCGCTCTGTGATACTTCCATTCAAATTTGGTTGTTTTCCGACAAACTAATTTTGTTAAAGAAGGAGTAGTTTTTAGATTGCTATTGTTATAATGGAGGATATATCTGATTGCTGATTGGCACCATTTTTATAAAATAGAAAGCTTTCGAACCCATAATGCATCGTGTCATAATTAGTCAATCTCTTTGGTTTGTTTTAAAAATAAAATAAGCTGTTTTAATTTGTTTTTCTATGTTTACTAACGGCAACAATAGTGATGGCGGATTAGCATCACTGGACCTAATTGACAAGAGTTCTATCCCCGGATGTTGTTTTCTTTTATTTCAAATGTTATAAACTTCTGTCGAGTAGTTGCTGCGAGGAAATCGTTTGCAAAGTTTTGTCTATGTTTGATACAGGGTGCTTTCTTTAAATTTTAGTCAAATTTTGTTGAGTGATTTATTGAGACAGCGTTTAAATGTTTTAGCATTTTTATAAGTGGCGGCGATATGTTACGGCAGATTTACAGAATTTGAAAGGTCTTTATTCTGAGATGCTTTCTCTCAAGTTTGGTCAAATTATATTAAGGTGTTTAGGAGAAGACATCGTTGATTTTTTTTTTTTTACAGTGGCCATATTTGATGGCGGATATGCATTATTTGAACAAATCGGAATGAGTGTCATGCTTTGATACAGTTTTTAAAAAAAATTATGTTGGTATTTATAGTTGTCTACTCTTGCGATATGTCATTTTATTCAATATGATAAGGAAGGCTACTTCATACGGATGCTAATTAAATGTATTTGGGTGGGTGGGTACAAAGACAGCATGTGTGATTTGAATAAGTTATATATATATCGTCTGGTATCAGTTATTAATGTTCATACCTGTTGCAGAATTCTATAATTTTCGTTTCCACTGATCATTCCCCCAAATCAGTAAATCTAATCTGGATATGGCAAGGAGAGTAAGTTTCTCATCAACTCGGTTTCGTTGCTGACTATACTTAGGACATATCATGAAGAAGTCCAAGGTGGGTTCTGTCTCACCACAGGAACAAAAGTGTCAGCAAGCTGAGTGCAGTCAAGATCAGGTATTATGATTTCGGTTGTGGGCAGGGTGATCCAATATCCCATATCTCTTCTTATTATGTGCATAAATAGTGTATATACTATTAAAGTATAATACAAATATAAAAGGTATCGAGGTAAAGGAAACATAATTTTTACTGTCACAGCTTGCAGATGGCACTAATTCAATTCTTGATGGCTCCTTTGAAACCATTATAATTCCTCATTTGCCATATTAAACTTCTTTGCAGTGATTTCAGGGCAGAAATTTTACATTGCCAAAACAAAAGCAGTTTGGATAAGAAGCAAGAATAACAGTGCAGAAACATTTCATCGCACGATAAAGGCACAGCGGGTGACTGAATGTACATCGTTCTGCATAACGTTTTCGGTGGATTTGGATACAATGGCAAAACAATTTTGAAAATAAATAAAACAGAAATAACTAAAACTTGTTAAAAACGTTGTGAAAATCGATCCATAACACCAACTGGTAAAATAACAGTTTTGAAACCTTAATTATTCTAAAGCTTAAATATTTGTTCATCTCATCACCAAATCGTACAAAATAAATTTATCAGGAAATTAAATGTTTAATTTTTCACCTTTATGTGGAATTGAAAAGTGGACAAAATTAAAAGGTTGTTATGATTGAAATTTGTTAAGATGGCTTGCCGATGATAGATATTGATAAATTAATGTTAGCTTTGAAAATAACATGGATTTATAGAGTTCTTCAACCTCAAAGAAAATGGCTCAATTTATTTGAATAAATGTGAGATTAAATACCCGTTCTAGGTGACAAAAATGTGATGACCTTATCCAGAAAAAGACAAAACTGCTTTTAGGCATGATGTTTTACTTGCTTGGAAACTTTTAATATAGAAAAATATAAAGCCCGGATGGGAGAAGAATATATGAAAACAAGCGTATGGATGAACTCCCTTAGAAAGGGTGAACAAGGTATTCATTTTCTATAGGAAATAGTTTAAAACACAAACGAAATATATACTAGAGATACGTTTACAGATCAGGGAACTAGTATTGATTTCAATAGCTTTAAAGCCAAATATGGTCTCAATACGAATTTCCTTGCCTTTCAAGGTCTAATTCGATTTGTAAAGTCCTTATGTTAACCATTTGTCCCTTTCCGTTTAGAAATGGTATTTTATAACAAAGAATGAATTAAAGACTATTAGATATCACTTTTAAAAAAGCATGTTAAACCAACCAGTGAAAATAAATGGAAAGGAAGTTTTGATTTGAATATGGATATATGGCCTGACATATATGCTAAAGTTTTATAATAACAAGAAACTCAAAATTACAAAGGGTTCGTGTTACTCGTTGACTTTTATCAACGAATTCATATTTTGATTAACTAAAATTGATACTGATAAGTATACTCTGTGTAAATGTTTCCCGGAACAATACTGCATTTGTTTGTAGTCTGTAATCAGGCTGTGGACTAGTGTGTCCCACTGGTGAACATAGATAGTGTGCCAAGTGCAAAAAGTGTTATATTAGGAGATGCAAGTAGAGATGGAATAGGGGTGATGATGGCAAGATTTTCATGATGGCCACTGTGGCGGCCATATAGGATGTGTAAGCATTACTATTTTCATATAATACCAAGTAGACTAACGGTTGACTATCTGTTTAGGAGTAGTAGCGATAACAAACTTGGGCCAACTGTCACATAACGGATAGAAGACCATCCCCTAAGCTCGTCTGGTCTTTAACCAGGAGAGCCAAAGAAACCATGTTAAACATCAAAAGAGAGACAGGGTAGATCTTAGAATTGGGTTTGGATATATGAACAAATTTTGATGATCATTTCAAGGGCTGCTTCCTTGCTTAGAAGAAACTTGTTGCAGCTGAAAACGATTTAACCCCTTGCAAAAGCAATCAATGATAACAAAGCTACTTCACCAGATGTAATAAAACTATAGTTTGAAACTAAAAGAAAGCATTATCTGACACATTGTAGAAATCAAAAGCTTCAGCTGCAATTTGTCTGAAATTACAAACGATACAGGTAATTGTCTCATTTGACCAGCTACCTCGTCTTGTCACATACTCAAAATTGATTAAAAGTTTGAAGCAAAAGAATAACAAGGAATTTGTACAAGACAATTTGAAAATAATGAAGTAATCGGTATTAAGGAAGGTTATGGAAATCTCTGAGAGTATAGAAGTTAAAATATGTTCAGAGAAAAAAATATATTAAAGTGTCAAAAAAAAGTTCTAATTTGCCATAAAGACAAAAACAGACGATGACTTGGATTTAGAAGAATCTTTGTCTTATCATTAGTGGTATATATATATAGTGTTTAAAGCAATCCACTTCCATGATGTATGAATTTTACTACGATAATATGACATGACCATTTTTTAGTATTTATTAATGTGTAAAGTTTACCCAATTACTGGTATAGTAAATAAAATCGTAAGAACTTTATATTAACTTTGTGAGCGATTGGGTAGCACTCTACACTTTGATAAATACCTAACCGTTATCATTTTATCGTTGTAATTCCAATTTTTCTCTTTTCTGTAATCATATGAGTGGATTTCATGCACAAAGTATTGAATGTTTGGAATCTCGTAATTTTCTTTCAATAGCTTCTTCAAACATATTGACCCGTCCACGTTAATAAAGGGTCGTCCACTCTTATATAGTCATATTGGAAAATGTGTCAGAGCAGGTCGTGCCAGTGATCAGATGAAGTTTTTTTTTTCTTTATAAACCTGGCTATTGGTTTTTTAGCATTAATCTTGCCTTGCACATATCACGTGTTGTTTTAGCATTCTTTGTTCTTTAAAAGCCAAATTCGTGTCCATTTTTACTGGGATCAAGGCTTATCATAAGACCACTATCTAAAATGACAGCTGGCTGAAGATGCTGTCAAATTTGAAACATGAATGTTAAGCCTGTTCATTTTTTGCTGAAGGGGTCAGTGTTTGACTATAAGAAATAATGTGCGATTACAATGTTTGAATTTTTCATTTGCGATTCTAACCTGGTGTTGCAAATTTTGATCGGACATCTCGAGCAACAGAAGTGAGGTCTGTTCTTGGTATTATTATGGTGCAAGACGTTAGTAGAGACAAGGCTCCACCTAAAATGATCTGAAAACTAAGTGCTTACCAAAAGTACTCCCCAGAATGTATCGATGTGTACAAAAACACAAGATAGTATCACGTGACCGTTTATATCCAATCATATTGTGGAAACCTTAGCCGGTTCATAACAATTCGAGTCACAACAATTTGAAAAGGAAATACATTGATAGGAAAGAATGCTCATACGTGACATGGGTGCATTATGCATTCAGGTAGAGACAGACAAGTTGTACAGCGACATGAAGAATAACAATAACACCATGTTCTACAATACTATCTCAATTAAAACATGTTTAGCATGCCACAAGCAAAGTGCTGGCGCTTTCAAAGAAGATCTAAACATTCATCCAATATACTTTACGTGGGTTGAAGAACCTCTATTCATACAGAACTAATGACGATGAAGACAAAATCTTTCGAAGGAATTTAGAAATGATAATTTATATTAACAGGAATGAAAAGTAACATTGAGTCTTAATACAACTTTTTTGGTGTTTTTATATGTTTCAAATTATATCATTTCCTATGGAATTATTTTATTCTCTTCACACACCGCTTCGTTCCCTACTTGTCCTTTCTGTAAAACTACAACCTAAAACCGTATTCTCCTTCAATTATTTGATCAGAGTTATTCGTTTGCCTCATTAATATGCATGTATTTCACATCACTGAAAGTTAGCCTGGTTCAGTGAGTTGCATTACTTTTCATGTCATCAAGAAGATTCCTACAATAATTGATTAGAAACAAGGTATTGGTTCTTTGATACACAGGATGTAGGCACTCATCCATTTTATCTTCTGTTTCTATCACAATCACATCATTATCTTTAAATATCCGCTTGTAATCATAGGTCTTTTTACAGGGAATATATGGTGAGATGATAATGATGTAATTAAACAAATGTTTGCATTCAGTAATAACATACCCAGTTGCAAATAGAGTCTGCCACAATTGATCACTTCACAGGTGATCATGCTATGGGGTTCATTCAAATACTTTATATATAATCGATTTCAGGTGATTGTTTTTAATTTTTAATTGGCGGTCTGAAACGAAAAAGGGAACTCATTTTATGAATATCACTATTGTATTTTCTGTTGATTTGTACATGGATACTCTGTTACACATCGGCACAGTTTTTTATCTCAAACTTCTCCATTGTTTCACTCATAAAACCTTGCGCACGCTTCTGTTTATTCTAACTAACAGAAGTAATTCGCACGTTGGAAATGCTGTGGTTAATTAACTAGAACAGATTATCGCTTCCGCATGACATAGTTGTGTCTTTAACAAGCATTCTATTGAAAATGTTTAAAATGTCTTTGTTTACATCTTGTTTATCATTAAAATTAAACGACTTCAAAATACCCGGTATAATCATGCATTTAAGCTGAGATTTGGTATATAAATTTACATCTTTTGCTCATCGTTAATGCTGCTGTGTGATTAAGTGATTTAATAATACGTTTGGCTGATAAAACACCATGTTGTATGTTCTGCTTGATAGTTGCTATGTATTGACCTTACGTCGACATCTTCGCTTGTATTTTTCTTAAGAAGTCTAAAACATCTGTAAGCAACATAGATGCTAAGACCCATCTTGATTTTAATGTAACTATTTTGGTTTTTGTTATGTTGATTTGAAGGTTGGCAAAAATTAGTTTAGGCAGGCTTTCACTTTCAATTTGTGGATAATTTAAACCATGTCAATCATCATCTATACGAGTAGACAAATACAGCGAACGTGCATCATCCAGGCTGCTAAAGTACGGAGTAAACAAATCGTGTTCTCTGAAATCTTCGTTAAAATAGTCAAGAGTCACTGTTTTCATTTAAAAATTCAGTCGTTCACTGGGGGGGGGGGCAGCAATATTTTGTTGTGTTTAATACAATCCTGGTCTATTTCATTAGGACTGAATAACCGGAGCAGAAAGTTTATTTATGTAAATGCAGAATAGATAGCCTTTGCTTATTTGGATTTAACTGATTTGATGCACCCATTTATTGCTCTGTAATTTAAACAGGCTAAACTTTTGATACTGCTGCAATTGTTTATTTTGCATACTTAATGACGAGATTCCTTTCCGTTTCATCAGATAATTAGAGCATAACTCTTTTTAGATAGCATATACGTGTTTCTTCGACGCTTTAACAATTTGACACTGATTCTTATCTCATTTAATGAACATAGCAATGTGGTGGTTGTTTACCTCTGATGCAAGGCGAACGGCAGCATAATGACCCACCAGTCGTGTAACAGATGGTTCCATATGCATGTTTACAAACATTTTTATAAACCTAGTTAGCTGGCTTAAATGACACAATGCTCATCTCTATCTATCATGTGTCACTCGTATTCGTGAAAACGTAACCCTTTTATACAGGTGGATCGAATATCTGGTCTGCAAAGCTTGGCCATTGTGTCGCTTCAATATTTGAAACTACATTTTATAATTTAGAACTAAATTCACGAAATTAGAATTCTCCTGACTCGGTACAACGCGAAAATCGTACTGCGGGCATTATTTAGCTTTCTTTACGAATTTCATTTTTAAAAAAAAATTATATTTCTTTTGTTAATTCTCTTTCCAGTGGATGATATATTTATTTAGTCATCTCTATTAAATCGTTCTTTTTCTTCGACTCTGACAATATATTATGATCTTGTCATTCAAGCCATTGTTGTACCCAGACCAGACATAAGCTTCTTAATCTGTTTATTTTCGTTTTCTTCAAACGTCTCAGTTCTCAATTACTTGTCCAACTAGGCTTTTACAGTGTCCTATTTTTCTTGAGTGTTCCTTTTAATTGTTCTGTGGTATCTATTTTGCTGTTCATCCTATATTCGATCAGTTGCAAATAGTAAATCTTGTCTAATGAAGTGCTCTCACAGGTTGTAGGGCTTGTGCCGTACTATATAGTCTCTGTAGAAGTCTCGACCTTTTGGAACCTCTCTTTTCTTCTCTTTACGTCTTGCTGTATTTCAAAGTGTTATCACTAAAAGTCCTAAGTATCTGATTATAAGCCTTGCTCAATAATTTTTTTCTTCATCAATTTATTTTATAAAGGTCAAATAAATTAACGATACGAGATCTAAGTCACTTTTCATCACCTTGACCTTGTGTCGTATTTTTTAAAATCCGTTTCAGTCTCAGTGTACAAATAATTTCAGGGACCTCCAGTATTAATTATTTCTAAACAATGTTTGTACATCTACATCTTACTTTACATGCGAGGCATCACAAAGCATATGTCAGAAAAATCATAGGTATATGGAGAACAAAGACCGTGAGAAAAAGCGGTATGAAGATATGAAAAAGCATTGCAAATACTATGCAAAGTAGATGGAGGAATGTTAACAGACAGCGATGTAAAGAATACAAGAAAGAGTAAAAAGAACAAATATATTACTATGAAGACAATTTCAGATTATTTAGTACGAAAAAGTGTAGCAATTTAGAAGCACTATTCGATACCATCAAATCACAAGTTTGAAAATACTCGACGTCTCATCATTGCCTTCAATAACGGGGTGGCCAAATGTGACAAAATCTGAGGGCGTTTGTTATAATCACTTAATTCAGATCACCTCTTTCGATTTGTCTGCTCCTCTGAACAGAGAAATCTTTTATTGGATTAGTGCTATAAACGTGTTAGCTCTTGAAAACAAACCAAAAGATGACAAAATGCGGTCCAGTGAAGAGGTTGAAGATAACACTCCTAACGTTTCAGTCACCAAGATGGGTAACATTATTCTGATGGAATTTTGGACAGTGTTATCTAATTTATTGTATATTGTACAACTTAAACGCATTCTAAGCAGCAATTCCTACAATTGCAACTAATGCATCGGTTGTGCTTAATGGTGTGCATACATCACATACAATGCAACATATGAACATTTTAAGTGCTATTCATTTTTTGCCGCAAGTGGTTCCAGCATTGTTCTGCCTTGCTGAAATCTAAATGCTGAAATGTCATGAGGCTTGCATGTAACTCAGAAAGATAACATCTTACGAGGCTTGCATGTAACTCAGAAAGATAAAATCTTAAGAGGCTTGCATGTAACTCGGAAAGAGACAATCTTATGAGGCTTGCATGTAACTCAGAAAGATAAAATCTTATGAGGCTTGCATGCAACTCAGAAAGATAAAATCTTAAGAGGCTTGCATGTAATTCAGAAAGAGACAATCTTATGAGGCTTGCATGTAACTCAGAAAGATAAAATCTTACGAGGCTTGCATGTAATTCGGAAAGAGACAATTTTATGAGGCTTGCATGTAATTCGGAAAGAGACAATTTTATGAGGCTTGCATGTAATTCGGAAAGAGACAATCTTATGAGGCTTGCATGGAACTCGGAAAAAGAAAATCTTATGAGGCTTGCATGGAACTCGGAAAGAGACAATCTTATGAGGCTTGCATGTAACTCAGAAAGATAAAATCTTATGAGGCTTGCATGCAACTCGGAAAGAGACAAGCTTAGGTTTAGTAATAAATATGTTATTCCATTGGCTATCATATGTTGTCATCTTTAAATTCTTTCTGTAGAATTCCATTTTGTCGTTTGGAAGAATTTTTCTTATAAACGATGTCACATTTTAAATTAAAACATCCGAAAATGATTTGTCATCGAATGTTTTCCGCTATTGTCTACCCAGCATTTTACCGGTTACATCTGTGTGTGTTCCATCCACTATTTCTATCTTCAAATGATCTTTGTGCTCTTCAATATTGACTACTGCTCCAAATATTTTTTTCAGAATAAATATATCTTATTTTTTGTCTGCGATAAATATCTTTTTTCCGGATGTGCATTATTCATTTTAAATAACTAAACTATGCTACGACTGAAGGTGGTGTTAAATTTGAAATGAAAGAACATAACAATGAATTCAGGAAGATGGTGATGTGACTGATACTCAACAAAATCGATGTTGATGATAATTTGAGCCTACCTAGTGGATTCACAGCATTATCTAGTCTGGTACTTATTGATGGATACAATGAATCGATAGAATGGGACTTAAAATTATCATGCTCAATACGATTTAATTCTCAGTGATTTGAAAAATAAATGCTTGAATGCTCTTTAATGCATATCTTGGTGATAATCTAGTTTAAGTGTCGAAGATGAGCGATATAAGAAAAATGGTGGTTTCCAGAACAGTATCAGATAATAAAGGAAGGGAGTTGTTACGTTGGGCGAGGAAAGACAGCAACATGAATGTTGTCTATATATGAATGAGAGCACCCATGCTCAATATCAATATGAGTTACATTAATAGTTTATTAACCGAACACAGCATTTGCCTACAGCAGCATGTTGATTTACCTTACAATAAGATTCATATGCTATTCTAATTACAGACAGAGGAATGTAAAACAAAACTCGAACATTTTTTACGAACGGCTAAAAGACTTTAAGAAGAAATCAAGATAAAGCAAAAGACAGTAAACTATATTAAAGACTGAAGTTAAATACGTGTAGTCAAATCAAGTTGTAAATATTTATTGCAAGTCAAACATGGAACATTTAAAAGAAATGATTAATCGTAAATGTCTTCTCAGTAAAAGACGGAACACATCCGTTCAAAAAAAGATTGTAACGATATCAGATACAGGAACAGCGAATGAAATGACAACATCTATCGCAAATGTGGGAAGAAGTATGGAGTTTCCTACTCCACTTAGTTCTCATGTCCAATCTCCACCTACTCCAGGACGAACATTGTTTGAAATGGTCGAAAGAGACTTGAAACCTTCTGTCCAATATTTGCTTCGATTAGAAAATAACAGTATCTGAATGAATTGTAATTACTGGTAATGCGATAGGCTGGTTGCTTAGAACCGTTGGACTAAGTGTTGTTTTCTTATCTGAAAAGGTCATGTTATCGTGCAAATTACTGTTGTATTTAACGATAAGGCCCGTTGTCATTACCATGTCATTAGGTGAAAAAATATATTTACCATTAACATTACAGTCCAATTCCACGTTTGGTATTGTTACTTAAATTTAGTATAATGTCATCATGTTTGATGTAATTTGCTTTCCTAGAATTGGTAGTACCATCAACTTTTTGCACTGTATAATACTGTCAAAACAAACTTAGTAGATTTTCTATTCTTAATATGAACCTGTTGGCTATTCTTTGTCTACCACATAATTTATTTCAGCAATTGACAATATTCTCAAATAACCAACAGTAACTATTTTTAATTGCAAGCGGCTAGCCCAACAGACGACGTAGGTTTCAAAAAACCTTGGCGTACAATTCTTTTGGTCAGTTATTGAAAATTATTTTCCTTCCCTTGAGGAATGGCCAGATATGTAGTGGTGGAATTTTAAGCTTATTGTAGAGCTAATTATATTATTGCAAATCGCCGGTTTTGTTATTCGATTTGAATACGTTGTTATAAGGCAGAGGTATTTTATATTCAGACAGCGGCTTTCTTCGTATTTGGAAATAACGTCAAATTTGTATCCTGATTTCGCTAACTCTTATAGGTTTGTCCATTAAATACCAGTATCAGAAATGCATCTAGATACTACCATACACACTGATCAGCTTACATCATTCTTAAAAGTGTTCATGTCACCATCATGTGATCTATATCTTTTCATTAATTCATCATGTTCGGTAGTTTGTAAGTAATAAATTAGATTTCAGAATAGTAAATTTAACTCTCATTAAATTGTTTTGAGAACCCTAAAATATAATTCCAAAAGTATTTGACATTTGTATCACCTTCATATAATGCAGTAGTCGTGTTTCCAATATTAAGTTAAAATGTTACTGTTTCAGTAGTAAGGCATCATTTATTTCTAACACGTATTATTTGCAGTCTTTCACTAGTGGCTCGGTGCTATTACTAGACACCTACTGATTCGATATACGTTAACCACATGCTACGAATAATCGGCTTTATCAGAGTCACTTTGCTGTTGCAACTCTAATTCTGGGAACTGCACAAATTAAAAGTGATGTAACAAGAACGGACTTGAACAGTGTCGTTTAAAGCAGCATGGATGCAAAAACACAAAATATCGAATATTCAAATGTCTCTGCATAACTGGAAAGCAGGGCTCTATCTTGCAGTGGCAAGTTGAATTAAACAGACCCGAAATTGTTCCGATTCCATGGATTAAAATGTTAAACTGTAACATAATACATTTCTTAATTAAGTCTCTGCCAAACGGTATCAAAACTCGACTTTAATTGTCTTCTCTTTGCTGATTATAGTTGTAAAGAAGCAGTACTTTATCGCTCAATGCACAGAACCAATATCTAATTAGATTCTAGTCCTCTGATTGTAGCACACCTAATTCCAAATTATTCACAGCAATATAATATGGTTTCAAGACACTCATTTAAATTATCTTTGGAAGTTTGAAAAGAAAATAGGCATGCTTTTACGTCACGCAAAAGCGAAAGTAAGGTTACAATGTACGATAATACAAATTACGGTGACTGATTTTTGTGAACCTCTTTAGTGATTTTATTAATTGAAAGAATTTCAAATTAAGTTGTACTTGGTAGCCTCAGTATTGCAGTATGTGTTTAAGGCTTTGTCGAAGGTCAATGAAATGGTTGAACGCTATCAATAACTGAACAGGGATAAACTTCTAAATGGCGGGATACTATTTTTTTATTTTAAATTAAACTTACTCGTGCTATAGCTTTCTTCAGTATTATCTTTGAAATATTGACTATTGTGTAAACTGTGATCTGATTACCGACAAGTAACATGTCTTTAATGAGTGAAACCTTTGCTTCAGATTATAAATATTTCTTACGATAAAATGTGTTATATAAAATTTTGGGACTGGTTCTCATTCTTTAATCATCAAGCATACTTTCATACTGCAGTCACTTAAAAGCTTTCCATTCAAGTATATAATATACACTGCAACATAAGATTGTGTGTGTGTGTGATTTGGATTTTTAACGTAGCTTTAAAAATAATTCATTCATATCGCTACGGTGTCTGCAGTTTATAGTGATGTATAGCACTTTTGGATCATGGCGCAGATATGTAGCGTGATGTCCCAACCAGTCACATTATCCTGACAGCAGGCCGACTAGTCTTAATACTGACCTCTTAATGCTGAGCGCCAAGCGATGCACCTGTTGGTACCATTTTTATAAGTCTTTGGTATGACTCGGTCGGGGATCGAACCCACGACCTCCCGCATACGAGGCGGACGCTCTTACCATTAGGCCACCGGAGCGGTGCAACAGAAGAAAGAGAGAAAAATAAGATTTTTAACATAAAAGAGCACAGCCGTTCAAAATTTGGTTCCTGAATCTTTAACTATTCCAATGTATGTGCACGTTCCTGGCATATAGTACGTGAAGATATTTTAACTTGTTTGTGTTGGATGCATTAGAAGAGTCATTTATTAGATCATATATCATCATCGTGTGTGCCCAAATTTTTTGTTTACCATTTTAGGCTCAGTGGGATACGTGGGTTGTTGAACTCAGAAATTCGAACGTTTTATGTTGCCTTAAAACTCAACACAAGAATTGTTCCAATTTAAGATGGAAATATGCATCATAGTCTTGAACATCAAACATAATATGCACTTTGAACATTTTTCATACACCGCTACGGTTGCCTAGTGGTTAGAGCGTACGCATCGGATGCGGGTTCGAACCACGACCGAGTCATACCAAAGAATTATTAAAAATAGCACTAACAGGTGCTTGGCTTGGCGCTCAACATTACGAGGTTAGTGTTAGGACTGGTCGGCCCGGTGTCAGGATAATGTGACTGGGTAAGTTATGATGCGACATGTCTGTGCCTAGTGCTAGACATCACTATGAACTGCCACACTGTAGACATAGTAGCGATATGACTGAAAAATTGTTAACAAACCAAATCACACACACAAACACTCACTCACACACACACGCACACACACACACACACACACACACATTTTTTACAACATATTTTGATGTCTACAATAGCTTTTCATTTTTCTCCATACCGTCTATTTCACTTCTTTTTCACAACATCATTATTATCGATGGCTTTTGCCTCCTATGTCTTTTTTCCCAAATTGACATTATTCATTAATCTCTGCTTCAGGATCTAGCCGAACCAACAACAAATTTGTGAGACTTCTCTGCGCATAACTCAATCTCCAGCTCAGATTATTTTTGGAAATCGTATCTTCACTTAAGATCTTGCTTCAAAACTCGCTGAGCATTTCACCGAAAAGTACGTTTGCAGATATTAAGTTAGAAGACTTGAGTTTATTCTCAGCATCCGCTGGTAAATTTTTACAAAATCGAAGCTATAAAGGGAGATAACCAGCAGCCCAGCTTCGACCAAGTTTTAAAAAAAATGCTTGGAAGGCATTTAGAACTAGCTGAAGGGATGAATCACTGACCAAAATTTAAAATTAAATCCTTGAACGGATCCGATTATAGAATACAGATAGGTGATTGATCTAATAATACATCGTAAAAAACTACAAGCAAAAAGAAACAAAATGAAAATAACGCCAAACATATTATAGAAAGAAAGGTGAAGTGACATTTGTCTGGGGACAACATGAAGCTGGTTAATGTTGCTCATCGCGTCGTTATTGTAACGGACTATGATATATAGCGAAATACATTTTGATGGATTTAAAACAACATATGACTGGATATGAATGATTTTGACAAGACTAAAGTACGCCTGATTTTGACGATACCAAAGTACGCCTGATTTTGACGATACCAATGTATGCCTGATTTTGACGATACCAATGTACGCCTGATTTTGACAATACCAATGTACGCCTGATTTTGACAATGGCAACCAAAAAAAGTAATTCGGCATAAAGCAATTGTGATCAGGCCTGGTTTACTCCTGAAAACTTAAATTGGTAGCTTCTATAGTAATGATAGTTTTACACTTGTAAGTAATAAATATAATATCATGACGAGCATCGTACTTGTTCGGACTCAAGATTAAAATTAAAGCATTTGTGAAAGACAAGCCACAGATGCAAAACTTTATTCATAAATAACATGTATTCATGTAGAGAGAATGTAATTTCAGTGAAATTTAACTAAAACAAGCAAAAGAATCAACAGTGTCTCTAAATTTGAATGTCAATCGAAAGACGCTAAATTCCCTGACAATAATTTGACGGAAAATATTACAATACTTCAGTAGGTGAGTTATTACTATCTTTTCATAATAGGTGTAGTGGATATTAACACAAGATGTAAGTCACGTGATATCCGGAGAGTGGATACGCAACTGATTTTTATGATCACTGTTAAAATATGATTCAGATCTACAACTGAATAACACACTGTTACGAGTCTACGCTCTTACAAAAATTAACAGGAAAAAGTGAAGACAACAAGCTTTTTAAAATTTAACAAATAATTTTTTCCTTAGATTATCAAGTGAAAAATGAGAAAAAAAACTTACGGATTTACGAAAGAAATCCCCAAAAAATACAAGAATTAAGAAAGAAGTCCTAGTAATAAAAAGTCCTGAATGAAACTGAGTTCGAATCCCGATGAAATCCAAGACGGTGACGTTTGTTGTAACCTAAGAATTGCTGAAGTGTAAACATTGCCTTGTTGAATCACAGAAAATATTATTCTAGTTTTTGAATTCTGTATAAATTTCGACAAATGTCCTTGTCCAAGAATTAATTTAGAGCACTAGTATTTCCTTAGAAAATAATCACTTGAAATCCAATAATTTGAAGAAAATAAAATCTCAGCCCAAACTGGTCACAACAACACAACGGGTCAAACAATTAAAGCCCACTGACTTCTTTTATACAAAACATTAGGTATAAACCTAACTTAAGACGCAAAACAGATTCCCGGAGGGGGGTCACAAGGTCATCCTTCCAGAACAAAATATAAGCATTTTACATGCCTAACATCACGCACTCTAAGCATGGCATTAACTAAAATCAAAGGTTCTTACTCTGGGAAAGAATAAAAAATGAAAATGTTGTTTACCAGAACTGCCACTGTTTCTGAATCAAGGTCAGAAACTAGATACAGTGTTTCTATTATGATAACATGTCAAACAGAACTGATGTGAATTTCTGGAAAATGTCACATCCAGTAAATAAAGTTACATTACAATTGGCCGAATAACCCTTGAGTGATATAGAACCCTTCGACATGAATGGTTCATACTTCTCCATAATAAAATCAGACTGAGGTTTAGTAGACCCAACAAATGTATTGCTTTCAATACAAGACAGTGACCTTGACCGCTTAGAAAAAAGAGCATTTGGAATAGGTCTGTCTTGTTTCTCATGCTTATATTTCAATTTGTAGCAATCGGAAATAACATATCCTTTCTTCTTACAATAGGTACACATAGGAAGAGATAATGCTATTTGATCAAGCTTATCAGAAGCTTGATTTCTAAATATTTTACCAGATTGAAATTTAAAAGACCTTGTATTCGGCTGAAGTTTTTTTCTACCAGAAGTCTGCTGAGTCGAACAGTTCCCTAAAATACAGACTTTATGAGCTAAATATATTCGGCAGCAGTACGAGCAGTATTTTCCAAAATTTCGATATTTTGCTCATCAAGATCACTGTGGGCACAGTTTTTGAACACTTTAAGCAATACAAGTTTTCTGAGAGTTCTCTAATCAACTTTAAGCACCATTGATGACATAACTACACTTTTTTCTCTTACAAATTCGACCTGAGTTTCCTTTTTATAGCTCCTGAATTTTTGCTGATAAGCCTCATGGACTAACTCATAACCCTTTAGGATACATTCCTTAACCATTTCATTGTCAGTACCTTGCTGTAGTGACAATGAATTGCAAATATCACTAGCTTTACCAGTAAATACACATGGTAATACTAGAGTCATATGCTCTCTTGACCATTTCAAATGTTCATAATTTTATTCAAAATGAGGAAAATATGTGTCTACTTCCTTTTCTCTAAATGGGGCAACTAACCTAATATTCTTAGTACCATCAAAACGTGAATTTGTATGTGAAGTGGGAACGTACATTTCACTTGCCAGTCAGTTCTATTTGTTTTATTCTAAATTGATATTCTCTCTCTTCCTTCTCTCTTTGCATTTAGATCAGTCTCTCTCTCTCTCTCATCTTTCTCCATTTTAAAAGCATTCGCATCTGTTTCTCCTCTTTCTGTAACTGCATTTTTTCTTTCTCCAAATGCATTTGTATCTGTTTCTCCTCTTTTCCAAAAGCACATGTTCGTGCTCTTTCTCCAATAGCATTTGTTCTTTCTCTTTCTCCAGTTGCAACTGCATTTGTTTTTCTTCTTTATCTTTCTGAAGTTCTAGCTTTCTTAACTCTAATTCCGTCTTGTATTTTAATTTTAATTCCTTTACTTTCATGTCAGAGTCTGATATAGACTTACTGATGGAAACCAGAACACTTTTATCGAAAACATTCTTTTCCACCAAATACTGGACCAAAATATTTTTTATTTCTTGCTTTGCTAAAGAATCTTTCGCCTCAGAAAGATAACATTTTCTGGCAAGTTGAACCAATTCATCTTTTTCAAACAGTCCAACTGCTCCTGGGTTGGATTTGAAAGAAAGATCTCTACGTTTGATGACGTTGTATAAAAGCCTGTTGATTTCACTAAAGATGTCTAAAATGTGAAATAATACTTGGGATATTAAAAAAAAATTCAAAAATAAGGGGAATTTAAGTTTCAAAAGTTTCTGAAATATTTTTGCCAAAATTCATATATCCCAAGGACAAGCACCCCAATTGTCTTGCTACGAGTCTAGGCTCATACAAAAAATGAAAGGAAAAAATCAAGGTCAGAAACTAAATACATTGTTTCTATGATTATAACACTTAGGTCAAACAGAACTGAAGTGAATTTCTGGAAAATGTCAAATCCAGTAAATAAAGTAACATTCCAATAGCATGTAATGGAATACAAAAATTAAGAAAAACAAACAACTAATTAACCCAGCCTTATATCCAATTGTTTCTGAATTTAAAATGAAATATAATACTTTCAAAGAAAAACTATTTTCATTAAAGACAAAGGGAAAATAATTGGTTTTAAGTGTATAGATTCAAAGGATCGGCGTTTCGTTGCATTGAAGCCAACATGATTATTCCAATCATACATACATAATACAACATAAAAGAGGGTAAAAGCAACTCACGCCATTCGAGCGATACCTTCGAAATGTGACAAGTTCCTATCCCTATCCCATGACTCGCCAATATATACTGATTCTACCCAACGGTGATATTTATATATTTCATCTAATCGAACTATTTTTAGTTCATGTGATAACAGGATCTCTCTAAAAGCGCATGTCTTAAATTTAAGTACTACTTATATGACGATATGCATCTCACCCAGCAAGAACCTTAAACTCCTTCATTGGATAATGCTTTAGGAAAAAGCTGATCCTTGTTAAAAGAATCCTGTCAATACAATTCTTTACTAGGAACCAAATGTTATTTTCATTTACATAGACCATAGCTTTGAAAATATGACTGCACTTTTAAAACAATTAAACGTGAAAATCTTCCTATAGCACTCATGACGCTGGTCATCATGAATAGTTTAGCATTTTCGTTTCATCGTCACCAGTTAAACAATGCAAATGGATAGATTCAACTTTAAAAAAGGAGCTGCGGAAGAACAGTTTCAAAATTATAAATTGTGATCCACTGAACAGATCAGAAAAATCCTACTCTCATAGCAAAACATGCACGTTTCTTCTGTCAGCACATATTTTAACATCTTTGAATGTTTATTGCCAAAATTGAAACTTATTTATATTACAAATTGTTGGTATGTGATATTCCATTATCTGTTGTTTAAACATGGAAATTATTTCCTAATATAATGTCTTTAAGAAATTTTGTTCAAACAACTCAAGATAATTTGGCATCAGATGATCACAAAGACAACAACATCCATTTCTCTGACGACCTAGCTACAAGACCTTGCACAAGACTGATGCTTGTTTCATGCAAAATATCGACTTTCCATACATATGTGATTTGGTCATGCTGTTGGGAAGATGAGTTGTGTAGCAAATGAATCAGACCAGAGTTGATGTCCTATAAATTGCCAATTCTAACAAGCTTGAACAATTTTGATAGTATGTCTCCTGTTGTTTTCTTGAAACTATACATCGTAATTCAAACACTGATATGCCTATTTATGGGATTGACAGGAAGCATAAGAATCGTACAAGCATGAGATTAAGGAATCAGTGTCTGCTGATTGATACAAAATTAATCTTGAGGGACGTATCATAGAAAAACATATTGAACATATGGACCTTCAAATGGGAATCGAGATAGATTTTATCTGAGAGAGAACATACATAATATTTCTGGCAGATCCAATGTCGATATTATGTTTGTCATCCATAATTCTCAAAAGGCTTTTAGCGGACGCAGAACCAATTTGACTTACGAAATCGAACTCTTCCATCGCAAGCTTTTTGTCATACAGTCACAAAACTGCAGTTGGCCACATTTGTATTCCTTACTTCGGTACATTATCATTTTGGTTTTCATGCTGCGTGCATGAATTTTTCCGTTTAAAGATGTTGAATCTGATTCCTAAAGCATTCATTGTTGGAAGGGGGAGAATATCGAATGTGATGACGCTTTTCACAATGATGGCGGAATCAAGATGCTTGTAACATTAAGAAAGTAAACAGTGTATTTCAAGAAAACAATGAAAACCTGCTGCTTACGCATGCTGAAAAGAGAATTTGCATAAAGCAGAGACTGAAATAAGTATACGTTTCGTGGCGAGTGAACACAAATGGACGCAATACATTTGATTGTATTTATATAACCCTTGAATAACATATATATATATATATATATATATATATATATATATATATATATATATATATATATATATATATATATATATATATATATATATATATACAATGAGTGAAAGAGTTTTATGAGAACGTAACCACAATCCAATTACTATATAGTTTTATACCATTGACTATTTGTAATGAAACTTCTTGCTTGAGACTCCGGTTACTAGACTAGAAGATTTTACTTCGTATATAAACTACATGTGCTTAGAATCGTTGGTACATTTGCCTTTCAATTTTAATTTCATGTCCAGTAGTACAAACTGCAAACAAGTCAAAGTTCTGAAAAGATTACCAGCTACAAACTAGTTGATATCCTTAAAAGAGTTCAAACTGCAAACAAGTCAATGTTCTTAAAATATTACCAGCTACAAGCAAGTCATTGTACGCGTAACAGCTTCAATTCCATCCTCCTTCTAGATATCTTTCCTTCAAGATATCTTTTTTATCCGAGCTATTGATTGTAAATAAAAGATATATATTAAAATGAATGTAGCTGAAATAAAGCAATCAAGTTTAGGAATCCTGCAGAAAACAACTTGCTTTGGTTTTTGCTAGAAAATGAGAATAATGGCATTTTGGTTACATATATTAGCCAAGTCGACTTTACTAATGGGATGGAAACCAATAAATCAGTTCCAGAAGTACAACCCGTTTGCAATAATATAACCTTAGTTAAGCGATGTATGAAAGACTAATGCGAAATTACTGGAAATAACGATGCTATTAAAACAATGCACTGCAGAGGCGTGAAGGGCACGATTAGAGTTTATTTTACTAGAATGTCATGCAATGAAGAGTTTGGGATTTATTCATTGTCATGGTGTAAGGATTAAGAAGTCTACAATTTAACGGTTCTAGTGACACTAAATGCAAAACAAATATAACAAGGACATATCTAATTCCAGAAAATCGAGTAATATAGCTAAACGAAGTAGAGTTAGACAAATGAACTTAAGTGATATCAATTATCAAATATTTTTGCAAATCCCATTGGTACAAATCTTTGTCGTTTAAATAACTTTTGGGCTCATTTTATACAAAAGGCCTACCACGTCATACTTAAATTATTTTAGCGAATATTTTTGTGGTCCTAACAACACAAAAACTGATCCGCTACCTTAGATGCAAACTACTAACTCAAACTGCAAACCCAGCTGTAACAGACAACCAAAGAGTCACTGGCTTCAACCAATCTCAGTTGTCGCAGATCCAAACGATCATATGTTCTCTACTTCATAACCTAATGTTTATGGCAAAGGCATGCAAAGCATGATAATTATATTGTCATGAGAATGTTTGTATCTATATTCGTCCATTGGGACACACACACACACACACATTATCTGTGTTTGTTGTGATATAAATAATATCTATCTATCTATCTATCTATCTATCTATCTATCTATATATATATATATATATATATATATATATATATATATATATATATATATATATATATATATATATATATATATATATATATATATATATATATATAATGAACACTGTATCAATCATATACCAATCGTGTTATGCTTCGTTTCCTTTTAATGAAATATGTATAGGTCTCGTAAATTATTGATACAGTGTACATACTATAAATATATTCTAGTTGCTAGTGAAATGAGAAAGTCCAACATCATAATTCTTGGCATCTTTGAAATATGATGGAATGAAACAATCCAAACACGGTTAATTACAGAGAGAATATCATCTACTAAAAACACGAAGAAGACCATGACCAGACCGAAGTTGCCTTCATGTTATCAACTGGTACAGCCACGGCATTTGCCGAATGAAAACACGTGTTCCCAAGAGCTAACTCAACAGGGTTTACTTCGAAAGGAAAGAAAACCAACATCATTCCATGCTACTCCAACACAAATGTTGCAGACGAAGAAGTGAAGGAAGAGTTATATGTAGGGTATCAGACTGTTTTTATCTAAGCACCAAGAAAAAAGAGAAGTCGAGATGATAATGGTTGACTTTTTCAATACCAAAATGGGCCCCGAAAATAATAATAATAATAATAATAATAATCAGGACTTTGTATAGCGCCTAATCTTTAGAAGCTATAAGCGCTTTACAACATTAGACAACACCTATAAGATAAAAAAAAAACATATAATGCTCTGATTGCAAAAACAAACACCATGAAATTAGAAAACATTACAAAAAACATGCTGAGAATATTTAAGGTAAGAAACATTATTTTGTCTTTAAATTTGTTCTTGCAGTCGAAATAAGTCAGTTTTGAGAGCACTCTTGAATGTGATCACTGTGTCTTTATGTCTAAGTTCAGTGGGCAATTCATTCCACGCTGCTGGGCCCTGGTATGCAAAAGAACGTTATCCATATGACTTTGTTTTCATAGTGGGAATAATGAGTATACGATTGTCAGAAGAGGAGCATAAAGTATCTTGCCGGTGTGTACACATGGGTGACGTCGGATATGTATGTTGGACTAGAGTCCGACAGTGAAACGTAGCACAGAGAACAAATTTTGTGTTTGATTCTGGATCGAATGGATAGCCAGTGTAGGGTACAGAGCAGCCGGGAGGTGTGCTCTGATCGTGGTACTCTAAGTATGATCCGAGCAGCTGTGTTTTGAACTTTTTGAAGTTTCTGGAGCAGATCTTGAGATGAACCAGACAGAATTGAGTTACAATAGTCCAGTCTTGAAAGTACTAATGAACACACAAGTGTTTTAGTGGCATCAACTGAAAGATATTTGCGAACTGAGCTGATGCGTCTCAGCTCAAGATATGTAGCCTTGCATATGTTCATGACTTGTTGGTGCAATGTGAAAGGACTGTCCAGAGTAGCACCTAGAGTTCGTACTGATTGTGTGAATTTAATGTTGGTGTTGCTGATATTTATTGTTTGAGGTAAAGGATGTGAATGAGAAAGCCTTTGTGTTGTGGTCAGAATGGTCTCAGTTTTATCATCATTCATCTGCAGCTTGTTACATGTCATCCATGATTTCACATCAGAAATGCACCTATCTACACCTTGGATGGTAGCATCAACTTCAGTTGGTTGGCTACATTTGTATATTTGGGTGTCATCAGCGTACAGTTGGTGAGACACTGGATGATGATCTATGACACTTGAGAGCGACTGAGTGTACAGAATGAAGAGAACAGGGCCAACAACAGACCCCCGTGGAACATCACAACAAAGATCAACTGGGCTGGAGTGTATTCCATTTGCAGATACAATTTGTGTGCTGTTGACCAAGTAGGACTTGAACCACAGTAAGGCTGTATCATGAATGCCAAATGCATGCTGGAGACGATTAAGTAATATATCATCGTCTATTATGCCAAATGATGCAGACAAATCAAGGAGGGTGAGGACTGTAATCTTTCCGCTATCCAACGCAGAGAGAATGTCATTAACTACTTTTAGAAGAGTGATTTCAGTACTGTGCAAGGGCGATATGCAGATTGTACATTGCTTAAAAGACTGTTTGAATTTAGATGAGATACAAGCTGGGATAGAACAACCTTTTCTAAGAATTGTTATATGAATGGGAGATTAGGAACTGCACGGTAGTTCTTTAAATCGTTATGATCTAGTGTTGGTTACTTCAGCAGAGGCTTTACAATGGCAGTTTGGAAAAATGATGTTAATTCCCCGGATGAGAGAGAGGTATTAATAACATCAGTTAGTGAAGGCAATACTGGATCTAAGCACTCAAGCAGCAGTGATGTTGGAATTGGATCAAGTTCACATGACTTTGGTGCACTCTTCATCAGGATTGTACGTACGAAATCCATAGAGACAGGTTCAAATGCTGCTAATGGTTGCCGCTCAAATTCTGTATCCCAACTGTATGGTGACGACGAGTCTATTGAAATTGTGGTGTCAAGCTTATCTCTAATGGTTTGTACTTTGTCACGGAAGAAATCTGCAAACATGTCCTGAAGGTTGACTGGAGAGAAGGTAGTTGGAAGTGGTGTAGATTTGTTCTTTGACATTAGCTTGTTAGTACTCTCGAAGAGCTCTTTGGAGCTGGAACTTTCCATGATCTTAGTAGTGTAGTGGGCTGATTTCGCTGCATGGACTATATTTGTGACATTCTTCTTAGTGGCTTCATAGATTTGCTTATGAATAGTGAGTCTGATGTAAAGCCAAAGCCTCTCAGCTTTACGGCGGTCTCTTTCAGCAGTGCGAATCTGGTCCCTAACACTGCTATACCATGGAGAACACTTTTGAATTAATACTCTGCACTTGGTAACTGGGGCATGATTGTCGAGCAATGAACGCAGACAGTTATCGAGTTGTTCTGCTGTAGGAGGTAAGCAAGTTGTTAGGTTTGCTTGGATGTCGTGCATTAGTTTGGTTCTATTTATCACACGGAGGTTTCTCTTAGTAGCAGATAAAGGTGGAGGGTTGGGGACTGATACGTCAAGATGGCATATAATGCAGAGATGATCTGATGCAAGGTCATGGGATACCAGGGAGGACCGTAGAATGTTATCATCAGGTCTATGAAGAATCCAGTCTAAAATGTGAATATGTTTATGGGTGGGTTGGTTAACTGACTGTTTGAGGTTGAAAACATTAATGGAATCTATGCGTTTTGATGTATTTGGGTTTCCGGGACAGTCAAAGTGAAAGTTGAAATCTCCAAGAATAATCAGGTTGCCACCTATCGAATTTCCATAGTCCAGGAGATTCGGAAACTGCTCCAAAAAGAGAGAGTCAGCCAGCTTGTTTTTTCTACTAGGAGGAGGGCGGTATAGGCAGATAAAATGGACTGACCTTTGCTCCAGTGTGAGTGTAGTTTGGACTAGTTCAAACGATGCGTGGTCAAAATTGAATGTTGTGGTATGGTTAAGACGTTTGATCATGGAGTTCTTTGTGATAACAGCAATTCCACCTCCGCGAGAATTACGGGGGAACGACTTGATGGAGTAAGCAGTGGGTGTTAGATCCGCACACTTGGGCTCACCGCCTGATGTTTTTAGCCATGCTTCTGTGAGGAAAAAGACGTCAATATTCTGGTCGTTGATAAAATTAACTATTTCTGTGCGCTTTTCCAGTGGTCCTACTGTCTGGGCATTGAATAATGCAATACGCAGAGGTATCTCTTAGATAGTTGACGCAAGGGTTGTCGAATTAATAGGGATTCGAATTAGGTTACCTAAATTAACGGTCGAATTTTTTTTTTAAATTGTTGAGCCGATATAAGGGAGATAACTGGAATTCTTCTTCCTGTTCTACGCCGGCCAGCATTGAAACAACGTTTCTTTTTTCGCTTCTGTTTAGTATATATTTTACTAATATATATATATATATATATATTAGTAAAATGGAGGTAATTTGTAAACCCTATGCATTCATCTTAACTATCACTATAGATGATATCGATACGATGGTCAACAAACTAAATCCATAACCCATTTCAAACTTGCAAGAGACTTCAGACCAGGACTATATTTAATAACAGTTTAATTTGTTCTTTAAGTCTAACAGTCTGCCATAAGAAATACCTGTTTACTATTTTAATGGATTTATTTTCATAGGTATGAGTATTGCAATTTTGAATTGCAAAAACATAAGCAACAGCAACAAGATATTTGATTTCACGAAGAGCATACAATTGAAAGAGTGTAGAAGATATTCTGATTCCTATATACTGTGAACATGTTGTGCATTTTTTTAAAGTAGATTGTAACAAATGGATTTGAGTCCAGAAAAAACACATTGAAATTTTTTATTCAAATCACAGCTGATCCTCATCCATTCATTACGTACCTGTTTCTTAAACCAAACTCTGAACACAACCCTCGTGCTCGTCTCCAGTTTTGCAGAACCTAATGGTGTGACAAAGGCTGAGAATGAAGCTGAAACTCATGTCAGCAAGCGAGCGAACGTTGGGTTCCATTAAACAGATATTGTTATATATACCGAATTAGCATGGAACAGATCAGCTTTTGATTTTCCAGTCGTGATGGTCAACAAAATTTCAGGTAAAACTTTAACATGGTTTTATTTGAAAGGTCGCTTTTAAGTAAAAGTAAGATATGTTTGTCCAGTGGACGATTGTGCTTAGATTTTGTCTTTAAATGATTACATACTTGCATTCTAAGCTAAACCAGAAGCCACATAACTGAAACAGAAGCCATATAACTGGCAAATAATTGAAACATGTCAACATGGTGTATCTATGTACTTCTATAACCTCATGACGTAGGTGCCATTGTTCTCTTAATGTCTCTGAGTTTATCCAGGAAACAAACACGCTTTCGATAGTACTAAAACGAGACCATTTATAGTTATCTGCAAAACTGGAATGAAATAGAAAACCGACTTAAAATTATAAGTCTAATATGGGTGATTATCATATAAATGCACTCGAAAACGATTACAAATGCTCGCATTGCATTTAGTTTTTATGTTTTCTAATTAAAAACGATGAATAATTAATTCGGCGTTTCTGATGCACAGTGATACTATCTATGCAGCTAATTTTGAATTCCCAAAGATAACACCAGCTCTGGAATTAAAGACAAAATGCAGGCTGATGAGATAATGATATAATGATATGATATAAATACTCTGAGACTTCAAACATTTATTAGTTTAGATTTTAATAGAGACAGACCAAGTTTGTCTCATTTTAAAAGGATTGTTGTTTTTAACTTCAAAGTAGAAACATATAGCGATTATAGAAACTGTACATAGAGTAAGTTTGGCTGTAGATGATGATCAGTATGTGCATAGGGGGAATGTGTATGATATATATGAATGTGTATGTACGCATATAAGCGCACATATTTGTGTAAATTAATATGCCTATACACTCATATTTGTTTTGTAGAAATGGTAATTATGCCATATATAATTATATGTTTTCTTCCAAATTTGAATGCAAGCAATATTTATTTTCTCTTTTTTCTTTTTTCCATTCATTATAAGATGACAAAACAAATTGTTTAGAAATTTATTCATAATTTTCTTTTGATTAAAATATTATACCAATATTTATGTATAGCAAGTACGTATGATCTGTCCTTATGTAAATAAAACCTTTAAAAAAAATTAAAAAACTAATTTGTGGTTTGGTGAAGATAATAACTTAGGAACGAACGTGGACAGAAAATATCAAAGAATCTGGAAAACATTGTTTTTTAAAAAAAAGATACAACTGGACTTTGTAAGTGACCTTTCTGAAATCGGGCGAATATTCTTCACTTCTTCGCAAATCTAGAGGAACAATCTAAGAAAACTTACCAGTGGTTTTCTTATAGTCTGTATAGTCTGCTATACATGATTAGGTAAATTTGTGTAGTGACACCTAAGACAACTGGGATAGATAAAACGATATTACATTTGGATGCAGTTCATTTTTTGTGACCTAATTAAATAACTTCTTTCGCTGGAATGTCGGGATATATTTTGTCTAATTACATACTGCCGCACCTAATTACAATTTTGCGTCTTACCATACCAATGGTATAGCAACTAAAACATTGTAAAATATGCACACAAAAACCACATACATCTATCCAAATACAATCGTGCCATTAATGTTATTGTTCTATAATTGACCTGACTGTAAAATAATATCTGAGGGTCCCGGGTGACCGAGTAGTCTCAGACGATCGAATTTACCGGTTACAGGTTACAGTAAAGCGTAGGTTGGCGTCTAAACTACCTCAACAAATTTATGTGAAAAAGCTTGCCATTAGCTTCCTGTGGGTCGGTGTTTTTTTCCTGGGATGTTACCAGGTTCACCAGATATACATGCAGCCATGCACACCAACAAAACCAAACCAAACAGTTTTGTTTCATGTATATCAGAAAAGAGTAATAATAGGTCATACTTCATTAACCGTACAAGATGCAGTTAGTTTCCCTACAAAAAATATTTTGAAAAACATGCAAAAAAAAATATTACTCAGATATGATTAATTGTTTGAAAGATTTAAATCACGCTGACATAAAGTCATGAAACTTATTCCACTTTACGTGAGCGAAAGCAGTACGTTGCCATCAAGACTAAATAGAATCATATTAGTTAATTTTGGTCAGTATTGCTTCCTCATATTGCTTTCTTGTGCTACTCAGGACAGCGACTCGATAGCTATTAAAAGCAAAAGGTTTGAGACGAAACCTATCATTCAGGTATGTGTATGGCCATTTCATATAAGTTAAAGGAAATCGCAAGGAAATAACTTCCCGTGGATATTAACGATGCATGGAAACTTGGCACAGTATACACCATTTTAAAATATCGTTAATTTGATTCCTTGATGTTGATTTTATATAGGCCCATTTTTTGCACGAGAAACACGGATAAAAGCTAGATCGGGCTTTTATAAACAAATATGAAGTGAACTTGAACGAGTTAGTAGATACCATCGTTGCTGAAGAAATATGGCTCCAAAAAATGCTAGTTTTATTTATCAATAATATGGGTACTGTGTCTATTGGGCGGAGAAATACTACTGAGATACACATTGGATTCTAATTTAGATATAATAATAAGATACATTTTAAAATTAGGTGACTAGCCAAACTAGGAATCAAATGTATCTTTTTATAGCATCTTCTTCTATAATGGTTGCAACAGATAAACAATATATGATTTTACAAGACGTTCGAAATATCCACCGACTGAGCATCACCAACACAAATATTATTTAAGTCTCGCGATTAGATGCATAATCTGACATTAAAAATCGAGTACAAGATTAATGACATCACCCTCTTGATATGGAACTAATTTTCTTTTATAGCAATATGAATTGTAGAGGGTTATTCTCAGTATATATGATTTCTATTTGAAATTAAATTATTCATAATTAAATACGCTGCTTCACTGAAGTGACAACACTGCAGTCAGAAGAGTGAATAGTGTCCTTGTGTGGTGTACTTACGTCACATCACTGCAATCAGAAGATTGAATAGTGTCCTTGTGTGGTGTACTTACGTCACATCACTACAATCAGAAGACTGAATAGTGTCCTTGTGTGGTGTATTTACGTCAGATCACTGCAATCAGAAGATTGAATAGTGTCCTTGTGTGGTGTACTTACGTCACATCACTACAATCAGAAGACTGAATAGTGTCCTTGTGTGGTGTACTTACGTCACATCACTACAATCAGAAGACTGAATAGTGTCCTTGTGTGGTGTACTTACGTCACATCACTACAATCAGAAGATTGAATAGTGTCCTTGTGTGGTGTACTTACGTCACATCACAGCAATCAGAAGACTGAATAGTGTCCTTGTATGGTGTATTTAGGTGACATCACTGCAATCAGAAGAGTGAATAGTGTCCTTGTGTGAAGTACTTTCATCACATCACTGCAATCAGAAGATTGAATGGTGTCCATGTGTGGTGCACTTACGTCACATAACTTGACTCAGAAGAGTGAATAGTGTCCTTGTGTGGTGTACATACATTACATGACTGCAATCAGTAGAGTGAATAGTGTCCTTGAGTGGTGTATTTATGTGACATTGCTGCAATCAGAAGAGTGAATAGTGTACTTGTGTGGTTTGTATAGTTGACATCACTGCAATCAGAAGAGTGAATAGTGTCCCTGCGTTGTGTATTTAGTTGACATCACAGCGATCAGTAGAGTTTATAACGCTCCTTTATAGCGCAATTAGTTGACATCACCGCAATCAGAAGGCTGAATAGTGTCTTTGTGTGGTGTATTTATGTGACATTACTGCAATCAGAAGGCTGAACAGTGTCCTTGTGTGGTGTACTTACGTTACATCACTGCAATCAGAAGATTGAATAGTGTCCTTGTGTGGTGTACTTACGTTACATCACTGCAATCAGAAGAGTGAATAGTGTCCTTGTGTAGTGCTAATTACGTCACATCACTGCCACCAGAAGACTGAAAAGTGTCCTTGTGTGGTGTACTTACGTCACATCACTGCAATCAGAAGAGTGAATAGTGTCCTTGTGTGGTGTATTTAGGTGACGTCACTGCCATCAGAAGAGTGAATAGTGCCCTTGTATGGTGAATTTGGGTTACATCACTGCAATCAGAAGAGTGAATAGTGTCCTTGTGTGGTGCATATAGGTGACGTCACTGCAATCAGAAAAATGAATAGTACCCTTTAGTGGTGTATTTATGTGGCATCAATGCAATCAGGAGAGTGAATAGTGTCTTTGTCTGGTGTACCTAGGTGACATCACTGCAATCAGAAGTGTGAATAGTATCTGTATGTGGTGTACTTTTGTCACATCACTGCAATCAGTAGAGTCAATAGTGTCCTTGTGTGGTGTATTTAGGTGACATCACTGCAATCAGAAGAGTGAATAGTGTCCTTGTGTGGTTTGTTTAGTTGACATCACTGCAATTGGAAGATTGAATAGTGTCCTTGTGTTGTGTAACTAGGTGACATCACTGCAATCCAAAGAGTGAATAGTTTCTGTGTAGTGTATTTAGTTGACACCAATGCAATCAGTAGAGTTTATAACGCTCCTGTATAGCGTAATTAGTTGACGTCACCGCAATTAGATGACTGAATAGTGTCCTTGTGTGGTGTTCTTACGTCAAATCACTGCAATCATTAGTGTGAATAGTGTCCCTGTCTGGTGTACTTTTGTTACATAAGTGCAGTCAGAAGTGTGAATGGTATCCTTGTGTGGTGTATTTAGGAGACGTGACTGCAATCAGATGAGTGAATATTGCCCTTATGTAGTTTATTGAGGTGACATCACTGCAATCAGGAAAGTGAATTGTGTCCTTGTGTGGTGTATATTAGGTGACATCACTGCAATCAGAAGAGTGAATAGTGTCCTTGTGTGGTGTAGTTAGGTGACATCACTGCAAGCAGAAGAGTGAATAGTGTCATTGTGTGGTGTATTTAGGTGACATCACTGCAATCAGAAGAGTGAATAGTGTCCTTGTGTGGTGTAGTTAGGTGACATCACTGCAATCAGAAGAGTGAATAGTGTCATTGTGTGGTGTATTTAGGTGACATCACTGCAATCAGAAGAGTGAATAGTGTCCTTGTGTGGTGTAGTTAGGTGATATCACTGCAATCAGAAGAGTGAATAGTGTCATTGTGTGGTGTATTTAGGTGACATCACTGCAATCAGAAGAGTGAATAGTGTAATTGTGTAGTGTATTTAGGTGACATAGCTGCAATTAGAGGAGTTTATTACCCTCTTGTGTAGTACATTTTGGATGAGTGTGTATTGAAGGCATGGCCAACAAATTGGTGCTTCCTAAAGACACCTGATATGCATGATCGAGCTCAATTTCCTGTAACTATTCATACAATGGATATAATAAATAACATGTTTAAATCTATATTTTCAGATAAATCCTTCTCTCGAATATCCCAAGCCCAATGGCAACATCGATGATGAGATATATATTTAAAACATTAAAATATTATACCGATATGATATTAGTAAATTTTTTTTACATAAGTGATACTGAGGCATTCATTTGGATTATGCAATATTAGGTGAATGGATTTTACCATGCAAAATATCGCACCAACTTTTCAATTTTCCTCTATGCCTTATAAGAGTGTAGATGATATGTTCGATGAGAGAATCTATGTTACATGCCACTTTAATGGATGCATGCTTAATATAGATATAGAGATATGTGCAAAGGTAATGACGGTAATTACATTTTAGACAGAGCAAACATATATGTCTGGTACCTGAAATCACTGATACTGTATTTATCATTTGCAGTCCTCAAATCGCACGTCCTTTATGTTATAAGGAGACAGACCAACAAGTCTGGGCACAAATTATAATTGACACACCAGATCGAAATATTACAGCAAGAACCTAACAAACTGGTCGCACCTACATGGAGTGATGATTTACAGTAATTGTCATCAGCTTTTTCAGATTTCTTTATTAATTGCATGCAATTTGTATATTCACTTCCAAACGTCAGAACGTTCAAATCACATAAGTGGAACTTTAGCAATTCTACGAAGTTAACCAGTGATCCTAACGAATGAACTAAGTTAGTGTTCAAAATGTCTAAATAGGTTGGGTGCTAGTAAAAACTGAAAAGTCGATGGACTTGTCAACTAAAATTATTTTACCTATTCTCAGTATCTGGTAGGCAAAGAGAAGGCTGCTTCCAAAGAAAATGGTCTATGACAAAAGGTCATCAAATTCTAGAGAAAATGATTCATGGCAAAGACTATTAAGAGAGGGCTGTTTCAAAGGAAAATTGTCCGTGGCAAAGACCGCTTTCAGAGAAAATGCTCCTTGATAAAGATGATTCCGACAAGGCTGCTTCCAATTTATATGATTTATGACAAAAACCATAAAGAAAATTCTGCCATCAGAGGAAAAAAGTTCCACGGTAAACGACCATACAATCTTTAAAGAGCTTGAGTGATAAGTGTAATTTCTGACAGAAAAAGGATATAAGAAAAATGTAATCATTGTTTTGCCTGTCACTTTCTGAGAACATGTACATGGTCTAGCACAGACTGATATTTTACAAGGCATGTGTCCCACTTAATATTTTAAAGATCATGGAAGAATGTACATAATGGACAGCAGATCTTTTTGAAAAGTCTTTAATTTCTTTCCAGGAAACTAAATCTCCAATGTTTGAAAAGAACAACATGTGTGCATACTATAACCGTGTTTAACATCCATCACTAGATATAAAAGTGGTACTATATCTGTTTAAAGAAGGTGTACAATAACGTTTCTTGCACACACACACACACACACACACATATGTACACACACAAACATACGCACACACACACACACACACACACACACACACACACACATATATATATATATATATATATATATATATATATATATATATATATATATATATATATATATATATATATATGTGTGTGTGTGTGTGTGTGTGTGTGTGTGTGTGTGTGTGTGTGTGTGTGTATGTATGTATGCGTGGCTTAACGAAACATCATCACATTCCTGGAGACTTGCGGTGTGTGATCTTCATGAAGCAGTCCATGCCATTCATACCAATTTTGCATTTGACTACCATCATTAACTTCACTGGACACTTTAGTAACTCATTAAAAAGCGAAATAGATATATGCATAATAAAACTGACTGGAAGAAAATAGGTTATTTTCCAAAACATGAAAGCTCCCTCCAGCCACATTCCATGTATAAGTCGAAGTATCTACATGGTTTAAGCATGCATTATTATCCGTTTAATCATTGTTTAAATAATCCCGCCCCATTCATAAAATAAAATATTTTAAAGGTTTTACGTAAACTTAATGGCATAAAAAATATAGGGGGAAAATAGTATTTGGTCAGAAACTACATGTATTACAATTACAACATATATAATTGAAAGGAATAGATTGAAATAACAAGCACAATCGAGAGCCGTTTTAAAGAAATAGAATGGAAAAGACTTAAAGCACCAGGCAATTAATATCCGTTTTAAAGAAATAGAATGGAAAAGACTTAAAGCACCAGGCAATCAAAAGTCGTTTTAAAGAAATAGAATGGAAAAGACTTAAAGCGCAAGGCAATCAATAGCCGCTTTCTAAATAAAGTATCGACAGCATGTTGTTTATCCTCCCGTTTCAAAGAGATGTAAAAGGATATTTAAACGGCCTAAAATGAAACGAAACGAAAATACTAAAAACCGCTTACGGACAGAACCATATTATCAGTGATAACAGTGTTTGCTCTCATTCGGGGAAAAAAAGTAAGAATAGTCAAACAAAGAAAATGGTAAAATACAATAGATATTATATTCTTTATTTTAATTAAGTTCTCATAAAGCAACGAAGCAACTTATTGAAAGACCTTCATCGCGAGGTTTGATATGAAGTTTTAATCGCTGATTGCGTTTGTATGTTGCTAAATGAGAGAGAATATCAACACTTTGTCACAAATTATATATGCATTACACAATAAAATATAATTACGGGCATTTGTTTCTTTAGATGACCTCGATTTTTCTATTTATTGTTTTGTTACTTAAAAATCCGTTTGATGTGTCTGCCACTCTATGTAACCTAATACAGACAGTTCTACACGTAATTCAACACCATTTGCAACGTAGTCAGCAAGAATGCTAATGCAAACATTTGCTCTGAAACTTGTTTATTCATGTTCGATCGTGTCGATCTGCAATTAAATGAATTATATTGTTATGTATATTTGATTTAATTATATCTGATTTAATATAAATTTATTTCAATTTAATTGTTTTTCAGTTTTAATTTTTTTAATATTTTTCTTTACATGCTATCGTAATGTAAATTTATTCACTGGAGATGATACTTTTTCCAGAAAATAGTTTGACCATGACTGTTCGTTTTATAAACACCAGGTGTTAATCTAGATCCTGACCTTGATTCAAAATTAGTAGCAACCACGTAAATAAGTTCTATTTTTATTTTAAAATGATTGGTTGTTGTCGAAGTCATGGTGGGACTACGTGTTAAAGATGTAAACAATTTTTTTTTATTTCTTAGAGTAAAATGATTAGTTTTCGTCAGGGCCACAATGGGTGTAGGTGATCTTTAACAAGTACATAATTTATACGAGGTTCTCAAACATGATCACGTGACTCCCTTTCTGCGTTTTAGAATACGATATAACCTTTGCTTTGGAGAGATAATCTGAGTTGAAGCTGGGCTTTTCTTTACACTGGAAGTTGTATGTTATGCTGTTTGGAGTTATTTCAAATTACTTGGATTGGAGTTATTTCAAATTACATGGATGCAAAAGGATTAATTCTTTTCTACCTGGCAAATACGTTTGCTTATGTGAAATTGTTGAACAATGACAGTTTCTATAGAAATTTACTCAGATTTCCAAAACCGGAGTGACAATTCATTTTTCTACAAGGAACTGTAGACTTCAACACTACTGATTACAGTATGCGTCATAGTCTTCCATCTTGGATTCTTCGTCGGGATTCGAACTTGAAATCATTAGAACATTTTGTTATTAGGACGTCAAATTTTTTATTCGTGGATTATTCTTGGATTATTTTTGGATTTGATTCTTAAAAGCGTAAGTTCATTTTTTTATTCTCATTTTTACAGAATTTTCCAGGGAAATAAATTATTGTCTTTTTCAAAACATGTTGTTTTTACTCTTTCTTGTGCTACTCTTTATTCGAGTCTAAACAAGTAACATAAGAACAGAAAACCCTGAAAATAGGCAGTGTCAAATATAAAGCTGTTTTAATCTCACAGGTGTTGCATTTATGAATTCAATAGACTTATGTAAGTTGCCAAAGCTGTCTCATGCATGACTGTTCATGTTTTCCATTTAATATTTTGAATACTTTACCGAGCAATTTAAGGATTTATCACTAAAAGCTATTTATCTTCGTACATTTCCACGGTGTTTTGCATATTTTGCTTTGATTTCGAGTTAAACATAGTTTATGGCCTAATTGTAGTTCAGAAAGGGTTGGGATTACTAGTTTGACAAACTTAGTTGCCGTACTCCCTAATGTATACTTATCAAAATATGACATAAATCAATTTCACAATAATTTGCTAAAAGCACGCGCATGATAGACTTCTTCAGACACAGTACGTGCAAAATATGTTGGCAGAACATGATTAAACCTACTCGGAATCATTGCATTAAGAAGCAGAAGGTTGGCATATTTCGGATTTAACAGACCATATATTGGCCCATTTTTGGATGTAATTTACCATCTTTTGGCTGATTTTAGATTTAACTTACCATCGATTGGCTGATTTTGGATTTAACTTACCATCAGTTGGCTGATTTTGGATTTAACTTACCATCTAATGCCATTTAACTTACCATCATTTGGCTGATTTTGGATTTAACTTACCATCTATTGGCTGATTTTGGGTTTAACTTACCATCGATTGCCTGATTTTGGATTTAACTTACTATCTATTGGCATTTAACTTACCATCGATTGGCTGATTTTGGATTTAACTTACCATCTATCCGTTTGACTTCAAAACCTGCTCTTACGCCTCTAACACAACCATCAAAAATATCCATCAGCTGGAGTGCAGATTTATAGATTACATGTATAGTCTTTTTCTGTTGGATATTGTGGAAAAGACCAAGGTGCAACAGGGCGAGCTCGCGATACCCACGCACTTGTAATGCTGGCTATACTACAATATCCAAAGTACAAAAACAATAATTTATTTGTTATATGTTCCCATAGATTAAATATTACATTGTAAAATAAAACTCTTCTGACAAAGAAGTGAAGCAGATACTAACAGTTCTGATTATTTTCATTATTATATACCCGTTTGCAGGATTTTGCACCGAAATACTTAGAGAGGGATCATTCGGTATATTTTACAACTATTTCTAATCAAATATAAGATATAAATAAGTTTTGTTATTATTTTTTAAAAGCATTTTAAAGTACGGGTTATTGTTTATCAGATAGGGGTATGTAATACACTCATTATATAATTTGTTTTTGGGACACTGGTTTCGCCAGATGTATATGGTGCTCACAAACTCGCCTCAATCGGTCACGCCTATAATAAATTGCATTGAAATCGCCTTTAACAATCTTAAGCTGAAAGCAAATAATCTTGAAGAAAAGTGTTGTTCTCATTATTTCATAAGTGAATTCCATCTAAATACAGTTAGTTTGACAAGGTGTAATTTTACGTACTGTTGCGCTATGATATACATGCCGTGAGGACATGTCGCATAGTTATAAGCGTTTTAGATCATATATGTATGCATAACAGCACTCAATAAATGCTTGACAACGTCCAGTTTGTTGAAAATGTACTAGATCAACCCAAGAATAGGAAGGCATGAAATGGATATATAAGAACAGGGGTGCACAACCCCCGGCCCGCGAACGCGTTCTGTCCGTGCCTCAGAGCAAATTAAAACAACAAAGAAATCAAACCCGTGAAAAGTAATTATATTAAAGAAATTAGTATTTGTGGCCCTCGAGTGGTCTTAGAAAATGCAATCTGGCCCTTCGCCGAAAAAGGTTGTGCACCCCTGTGTAAGAAAATAGGACATTCGGAACATCCTCGTCTTTTTTGTATGCGAGTCTGAAAGTGTCTTTGAGGTAGTCGTATTGTTACTTTCCCAAGTAGTTATTTGCGGACAAATATTCGGATAGATGTGTGAAAAATAATATCATGACACGATACGTCTTGCAAATAATACTCGATGACACTTCAGAAATCAGTAAATTTCATCTACATTAATTTTTAATGTTACTCTTGCAATTTTGTAATGAAATAATCGAAAAAATCATTCGGTTTCAATCGTCTGCAACTATTGCTTAGTGATGTCACATCATCTCCTCATAGCAACGTTATGACGTTACTATAAAGTAATTATAATTAAGGCTTTGACGACATTTTACAATGGAACTTATCTATATACGGGTTTTTTCTATTATGTGATGGAAAAAGCCGGAGATGTTCCGATTGCCAAGTAGAATTCCAATATTTGGTGCCGAGTAGGAGAGAGTATTTCCATTCAAATAGACACTTCCTTCAATGAAAACACCGTGTCACCATATCGTGAGCACACTGTAGACAGCATATATTTTAAGGCATAACATAACTATGTTCCTATGAAAATAAAATATAGAATATACTTAAAACAAAATATAACACTAGTCTAATTGGCTCAAAGAAACTGATGTTTACATTCACAGGTCACAATAAACATATTGATGATTTTGGAAGAAGAAGAAAAACCAGGTCGGACATTGAAGCTGACATACTGGTATCACCTTAAGCTTTTGTTTTGAAAGAGAAAGAATGTTCTAGAACAAGTCTTGTACTCTAAACACGGATTTAGCAATACAGACGTATGTGTTTCCGGATTTCTTTTCTTTATGGGAAGATTAGGTTTGATCAGAAAACAACCAGTTCAACAGTATTTAGAATTGCAGCGTCCTTCTCCTGCACATGTTTCCCCCGAATGCAAACATAATTCTTCCTCCTGAAATGAATCTTTGGAAAATAAATCTATGGAGAGCAGAACAATATATGTTATGATTCGTATGTTGATAATTTGATTAAGAATTTTAACTAACTTCCAATACTCGTTTTCAAATGTCTTTGCAATCTAAGCGTATCATGCTACATGATTCTGGGGAAAATATATTTCATTATCTATTTCAAAGCGGTAGTGTATGAATCAATATAGCAACTTTTTAGCAATTGTTTCTATTGTGGAAGGCTAACATTAAAACATACACGTATTAACGGCCATTTTTCATCTAGTCAGCAGGATTATATGCCCATGTATGCATCTGTGATGATGTTTAATAAAATTTATTGGAACCTGTTTCTTTCTCAATCACGACTGAATATTAAATTTATTGAAACACTAAGTTTGAACACAATCCTGCAAACTTTAACACCCATAAACGAGTGAAAGGAAAAAGAATGATTGTGTTAAGTTAAAGAAGTGTGTGTGTGTGTGTGTGTGTGTGTGTCCGTTCTTGGATCAGTGACAAAAAGATATACTATAAAATGGACAAGAAATGGTAGCACGGAGTTTAGGAGAATATTCCTCTCAATAGATAACATAATGATTTATATAAAGTCATCACTCTCTTGACAAATAATGCGCTAAGTAACAAAATGCGTTTAGGTCAGGCTGCTAAAATGTACATAAAGATTTCAAGTTGTATAAGATATAAACTTATATTTGTCAAGGTCACCCACTTGGTAGGACAAACTCTTTTTCGACCACCAGTAAAACTGCAATTAGGTAAACAGTTACACCTACCAGGATGGTCATGTTGGGCAGCCGTTTATATAAAGGTGTGATATAATTGACATATACCACGAGCAGAGGAGAGGTCAATATCTAGAGCTGAGATAGACCAAATGTCATCAAAACCATACATCTGGAAAGAAAATAAATTATATTCTGAAAGTAAATATCAAACCTACATTTGTGAACCAAATTAGCTAATTCACACGCCTATTAAATGAGTAAGAGCTGTTCGTAAAAGTTTAAATGGGATGGGTTGGGGTTGTAGCGGAAGGAAGACAATTCCATACAAATGAAGAAGCGTACAAAGGAGATTATGAAAATTTATATTTTGTTTTACAACAGGCCTTGAAGTCGGATAACGTTCACTAAAATGAAATGTAAATCAAACACTAAATATGTAGTATAATTAGGAAACCTACTGCACAAGAGAGTTGAATAATAAAAGAAGGAGAAAATTAGTTGTAAAGTAATAAGTGGTGCCCCAACGACCACTTGGGTTAAGGCGTTGATGATGATGATGATGATGATGATGACGACGACGACAACGATGATGATGATGATTAGGAAATTACATATAGACCATGTCTCTATAGGGCTGGGTTCGTCTTGTCTTCCCTGATCCCTATAATAGTTGATGACGCACCATCAAGTACATTGTGTGATACTAAAATGGCTATTATAAAATGTTTCCGTCAAATAGGAAAGTGTTTTAGCCTGCCAGGAAAATATCGAAATCATATAAATGCACAGACATAATGTCAGTAGAAGTTGAAAACACACATAAAAGTATCGGAAAATTAAAACACGAAATTGCACTCAGAGACTGGTACAGGCCCTGCATTATGACGAGGCGAACGAGGCAACCGTATTGGGCCCCGCACTTTCAGCAAAGCAATATTTTCGATCGGGGCCCGCGCTCATTGATTGCTGCTTTGGGCCCCGCACATCTTAGGGCCGGGCCTGGACTGGCATCCTGCCATGTGAAGCAATAGTGTTCGATTCTGAGAGAATGGACAGTCAGGACAAATGTCTTGAAATGCTACAAGTACAAGAGTACCGTTGTAGTGAAGCGCTGAAAGCGATAATAACACTGTGCTAAAATATTTATACATGCTTTACCTTCAACGTCCATTTTTGCAGAGAAATATGTTTAATTTTCGCAATAGCGTATGGTAACAAGTTCAAACAAATAAGAAGAGTTTATCTGTAATAATTACCGGTATACTCCAGCCATATTAGTATAGGGTCCATTATTAAACATAATATAGCTTTGCCTAACCAAGATAATGCACTTTCTACATTTACACAGAGTGAAGTCTATCTTAAGTCATCATATGTTTGGCCATCTTTATTTAGTTTGATTATAGACTCTTTGAGATTCTATGCAGCATCCTTTATTTAGGTGATTCCAGGTATTAATTGTGCATGGTCAGGTATAATAGGACATTCAAATTATGGTCATTAAATGAATTCCTGGCACCGCTACGGTAGCCTAAAGGTTTGAGCGTCCACCTCGGATGCGGGAGCTCGCGGGTTCGAAGCCCGGCCGAATCATACCAAAGCCTGGTGTAAAGATAATGTGACCGGGTGGGACATGATGCTACATGCCTGCGGAATGATGCGCAAGTGCCAGACATCACTATAAATTATCACACTGCAGACATCGTAGCGATAAGACTGAAAAAAGTGTGAAATCTACGTTAAAAATCCAAATCACACACGCACACGCGCGCGCGCCAAACACACACACACACACAGACACACACACACACGCGAATTCCTGGCATGTGGCTCATAGTTGCCAAACATAGTTCTTCCCTCTTTTATCGCAACAGTACGTCACTACAGTTCTATCTTATCACTTCTCATGTAACAATGCAATCGGCAAGGAAGTTTACAGAAGCACAGACAATACAAGATAAATATAAACAGCTATAATGACGGGTAAACAGTTTTAAAGTGCAACGATTAAAGTCTGTCTAAATCAATGTGTGTACATTAACATTAAATGTGTTTCCTTGGTTAATTGTGTTTATTCTTCGGACAAATCAGAACCACATACTTGAATGCAGTTTCTTTAAATCTCAAGAATCGATAATGGTGTTGGATTTTGGCCCTTAAATTAGCGATAAATTAAGTTGTTTATAAGAATATTTCTGATAGTTACGTTGTATCCAAATATTGTCTATTGCAACGTAAGTTCACATACTATTATGAAATAACGTGATATTAGCAGTGAATGATGTTCTTCAGAAGGCGTCTGTTCAATCCAACACTCACATTTTGCCTGATTTCCGCATCGGCGATGTCCTCAATCACTAGTAACGCAGCGGCGAACACATCTGACTTTTTGACAGAAGACTCCATAAAATACATATGCGAATTTCTCATTTCCGCTCATCCGCAACGAAGCGAAAATTGCTCTCTTTCAGATTAGCCTTTAATTTATCCGTTGTGATGCAGACCTACTTCACTGCGTCACCATAATGTAATTTTATTTTCCTTTTAACAAAACTGACATTCCAATGTCAACTGCAATTATCATACGGAGATTGAGTTCTTTTATTCTGTTACTGATCACGTTTTGTGGAATTCTTTACAACAATTCATAGCCAGCAAGAAGGAATGAGATCCACAGCAACAGCCAAAACAACAAGCAGCCGACTATGAGATTTTTGACTAGATATAAAGACCTACAAAGTAGGCCCAGTATAACACTGACTAATAACACTGACTAATAAGACTGATTGCAGCAGTTTGTGAAGAGGTATCTATTGAAGTAAGGGATTATACTGTACAACTGGAGACTACATTTGTTCCAATTGTATGAATAAAATATTTCGGTATGTATTCAACCACCACCACCAGCCCGATAATTGCAGTTATTTAATATATGTATTGTGTCCTAAGGATTAGCACCAGAACACGTGCTATCTACAATATGTAAGTACGCAGTCGCGACTGTGAAAAGGTAAAATTCGTCACTGTTACTACCTTGTGGTCATAAACTAAGTAACAGGAAAAGCAAAACCATCAAGTTTTGTAAAACTTAACAAATAACTTAATTATCAAAGTTATTAAATGAACATATAAGAGGAACTTACAGTAATATGAACTGAGTCCAAAATAAACATAAAATGATCTATTCAAGTCCTCACGAATCGAATGTTCCGAATGAATTTCAAATAATCGAATGCGTTGGTCCACCAACAGTCATGCTGTATCAAAACGGCATTGTTCAGAACTCGTTTAAATAATTCGCAATAGTTATAGAATAATATTTTAACGAATAATCTAAACAAATGTTCCCTCTCCAATAATATCTCAGTACAACATAAAATACGTCTCAGTGAGTCGGAATACCTCTCTACCATGCTGTGTGTAGGATGCAGAAAGGGGTGCTCGCGCAGAATATGAGAATGTCTATTCTAAGTTTGAAAATTTTAAGAATAACAAAATAAGCGTTAAATAAATATGTAACTAAAACAGTATAAGAACAGGTTAGTAATTTTGAATACACAAGCTGCGCACACACACATATTTACATAATGATAAAAAAACTAAATTCACAAATGGTGATTACATTGATCAATAAAAATGGACGGGTTTTAGGGATAAATGCCATTTATTCTTTTTAGACTGATCAATTGATGACTTCTACTTGGTCAAGTACAGTAATGACGTCGATAAAATAGCAGAGATAATGAGAGGAACAGCTCAATTGAGCAATACATTAATATTAATATGTCAACTGTTTTTGTTCTATATTGCTCCCTTTTCCTTCTGGAGAACCATTTGATATATGAAAAAGAAAAGGATAAAAAAAAAATAAACGTGCCAAGTATGACTGACAGGAAAGGTTGTGGGTTTAGCGCCGTTTCTCAGCTCATGAAAGGCTATAATGGCGGCTAGTAAATCTGGTGCAGGAACAACACGGGAAACCCCAGGAAAGATCCACCGACCTACGGGAAATTACAGGCAAGATTTCTCATATACTCAAACTGACCGAGCCTATGCTTGAACTCAAGTGGGCATAACATATGAATGATATGTAAAAGTGAGTTCCTTATACCAATCGGTCACTCTGGGCCCCGGATAGGAAGGCAATTTAGGTTTAACAGGGTCTAATCTAAGGAATATGTTACGTTTCTTATTGAAACGTCTGATACGATCTGAGAATACACTAGACGAAATATCTCAGAGCTATATGCAGACAGGAAAATACATTGGCATTAAGTGACGTGGAAGTAATGGTAGCTGTCATCTTGAATTGTACATGATGTAAGAAATTGTTATCTACTCGAGTAGATTTGAAACTGCCAAATGTACATTTTCTTCATATCGGTCACTTTTGGCAATATTTATTTTCCGTAAACCTTCTTATCAGTGACTTGAAATACATCTCTACCATTGTTTGTGCGCTTGTGTGTGTGTGTGTGTGTGTGTGTGTGTGTGTGTGTGTGTGTGTGTCTGTCTGTGTTTGACAGCATCTGGCACACACAATACACATTACAATATTAGGCACACTATTTAGCTTAGGGGTGGGGGATGGGGGTCAGAGAGGGTGGGGGCTTGAGATATGTTTTGAATAGACAGGTCACTATGATGTTGTAATTCATAAAGGATGAACTTTATTTTCCTAGACATAAAATATAAAATTAAATAAAATTAATAACAGTGTAAGAAAATCACGGTAATAAATCTATTAAATACGGCAATACTTTCTTAACAACCAAAATCATTTAATAATTATATTGAATTAGTAACAAAATAAGGTATACTGTAAACTTTCCGCGTCGATGCATGCACCCAAAGAAACTAGACGTCACTATAAACTCCCACACTGCATACGTCGTAGAGATACGACTGATTTTTTTTTAAAGCTACGCTAAAAATCCAAATTACACCCCACACACACTAGCTTAACAAGTAATGGCTCAATATGTTTAATTGTTTAATTTGCATATTTTCCCATGACAATAATTTTACATGCGCCACTATAAATCACAAAACGAGCAGGGGAAATTATATTTTTATACAGAGTGAGCAGCAAGTAGTATTCAAATGGAAGTAGTATCACGAAATTTATATTTGCTGATTCAGAAGAGTGGTATATCTCTTTGTAAAGGTGCTCGGTATATAAGTTTATTTTTTTCTGGTGGAATGTACCACGCTATTTTTTTAATTGTACCGGTATTTCGGTAGTTTAATTTAACAAGGACTGTACGGAAATTCCCGAGTAATCATATTACAAATTAAATGATATTGAGAGCAAGATAAATAAAAAAATTGTTATTGCCCTTTTTACAAAACAATTGTACTTTGTCACAGTGTGAGGGGGCAAATTTATGTCGATCTATGAAAAGCACATTAGTTTGGGCCAGAGAACAATTAATTAGATTTATGGGGAAAGGTGCTTGTTAAATCGCTATGCTGCAGTGATTCCAAATGTCTGGCCGGTAGTGGTAGAGATTTTTAAATTAAACATTCGTTTACCTAACCACGAGACGGACTATTAGGTACACGGCTAATTTTGATTTCATAGTGGCACTGTCAAACTTGACAAATTTTCAGAAACCGTTAGTTGAAAACCTGGAAGGTCAAGTTGACCCCAATTTTGGCGCCTGAAATAATAGGCGGTAAATATATTTCTTCCTGGTTGGTTGCTCTAAATAAGGGACATGTTTCCTACATGAAATGTCCTAGCTGTAAATATTTCCCCATCGAAAAATCTAATTAGTCTACGCTTTGCTGCAAGAGCAAAGGTACAGGGGACTCCGAGAGTCAATTTGGAATAAATTCTCTCGTAAAGCATATGTCCAAGGGACCGAATGTCTGGAAGGTCGACATACACAATTTTAGCGGTAGAAGTGACAAACGCTCGAAAGCACAAATGGTATTTGTGTCAATTTCATGAGAGTCTGAGGGCCGAAAGAAGGCGAGAGAGTAGGAAGATTTGGAGAGAAAAACGAAAGGGAAGCGGCGAAAGGACAGAGAACAGCTACAGTGAAAATTGAGTGAACCCGAGATAAGGAGGTTTTGCAATTGGACAAGGCAACCACTTCGATTGTTCACATGATCGTATGATGAACTAATTCTATTAGTAAAATAGATCCATTATTGTTATAAATATATTTGTGTTTTGAAATTCGGTGAAAGATTTATTCCAAAAAAGTCTATTGTGTTATCATTATTGTTTATGTAATTGATTAAATTTTGATTTTCTATGGGGGGGGGGGGCTCGTATCGTTCTGTTCTATATATCTGCTCATATATCTATATATTCTACCTGTAAGTTTGCTCGATCAGGGCAATAACACCGAGGGAGATCATCTCCTAGATAACGAGAACCGAATAAAGCGGACACCTTCAAAGAAGGTACAATCAACCAATAAACCCACACCCTTTACAAAGAGTTGGGGCGTTTACACACAGATTATTTTTAATATTACAGTTATAATTATAGTATGATCCTTTAGTGACATGCTTGACACGTGTCACATATAACAAAAGGTGGGCAAATTGGAAGCTGCGAAATTTATTCGAGTCAAATCCAACTTTGGAAAGATTACGGATTTAACAAAAGGAATAACAACCATGGTATATTCATATACAGTTTTCGAGGGCACCAGTTGCTTCTGTTTGAAGTTTACATAATTTCTCTAGTCCAATTAATATTTTTGGGTACGTGTTTTATATTTGCTGCCTCTCTCTCTCTCTCTCTCTCTCTCTCTCTCTCATAAATATCTTTCCCGGGTGTTGTCATCCTAGTCATTGTTCTCCCTGCCTATGATATCAGTAGTGTATCTCGTAAATGTTGGCTTCAATGTTAATACTTCAGCTATATTGGAAGCTTAACCATCCTATTTTAGCTACACTTTATAGATTACAACTTTATATACACATACCAAATTCATCTACTATAAGGAAATACCTATTTAATTTTCGGAAGGGGATGGAGGACTGCGATTTTCTGTTGAAATTTGATATTTTATTTTATTTTATCTTACGTAATTCATTTCTAAAAATGGTATAATGGATGTAATACAGTGCTGGTTTCTTATATATCCGATTAAAATAGTTCTTGCAACTATTGACAGGCTGAATTTTGAAGGAAAGTGTCAGAGCCTTGCCCTAGACCATTAAATTTCTGACGCCTAATTTTCAATACATATCAAAATTCGAGTACACATTGGGTTTCTTTTGTAGTACCCAGCTATATCCCTTTGACATTATAATCGCAGGCCAGAGGTAGTATCCCTTGGTTATCTTGAACTTGTGTGCCTGTAGTTCTTCGTGTTGGAATGTGCAGAGTTTGTCTGAAAGCAAGCTGCACAGTTTCATAAATGGGACACTCATCATATTATTTTGCCTAACTGCAATCAACATTTTGCAATGTCTGATCTTGATATTTTCTGCTATATTTAGATTGGATATTCTATACAACGTTGCTGCTCAAATATCCATGGTTGCCGATCAACTGTTTGGTGGAGCTTCAACATTTCGTTCCTTGAACTCAGAAAGTTTGAAGCAGAGAAATGTGCATGGACTGATCATACCGGACGTTTAAAGATTAAAGAACCAGTGCAAGGTAATAATTAAGTTTGCCGTTTCAGAGATAACTGCTCCCCAAGTAGGCTCTTGTTTGTAATCTGGTTTGATTTGCAACAGTATGAAGTTATATTTTGCAGTATCATCGGGCTCATTATGTTTATTTTTTATTCTGTATGAGATGTATGTGAAAGGTGTTAAATGAAAAACGTTCTGTCACTGGCATGTATGTCTTATCAATAGGGAAAACATATACAGTCGTTGGCAAAAATGATACTGCCAATTTTTTCTACACTGCTACTTGACAATTTCAGAATGTAGACAAAATGGATCTTTTAACTATAAAAAGAAAACAGGGTATTTGTTATTGGCCAGTTGCCAATTTTCCTTCGGGTTATTAACCGTAACCTGGCTGTCTGCTGTCCTTTATTACTATGTCGTGCCTATATGAAGTTATTGTTCCCCATGAAAATAATTACATCATTACGCAACCTAAATATTTGACAGGCACTTTTCGTTCTGGAGTAGAACAATACTCCTCAATCTTGTTACGTCAGATATCACCTTAATGCAACAGAAGAAAGGCTAATATATCGTTTTATCGTACTTCAACCGCCCTGAGGCTAATATGGAACAGTTCACAACCTATCGTTGATACACAAACCCTAGGGCTAGCCGCCTTCCTAAATTGATTATCACATAAGCTAGACAAAATAAACAGTATCACCCCCATGTGCAATGCAAATCACTAACTGGACTATATGTCGGACGCCATGCGATCGAAAAGAATCACAAGTTGATTGTACAAATGAATTAATGGACTTCACGTCTTGTCCTAACTACATTACGTGCTAACTAGCATTTCATTGGCATGACATTTATAAACATAGTAAAATTAATTTTTGTCCTACATGATTCGTGTAATACAAGACAGATGAATTCATACACTCGCAGCATGAATTTCATATTACATGCAAACGAATAAATTCATTTCAAGGAAATATTGTTATCACATTCTTAGAATACACGAGTCATATAATATTCAAGACAAATGAATGCACCAAATTAACTGTCAAACTCAAGGAAAGTTGATGTATGAATTGAAAACAAATACATTCAAATATTACAAACTTATATCAACGAACGTATTTTATGCGATCGGGACAAACCTTGTGCCTTCTGAGCCTCGCTCACTATTCATTAAAGCCGAATCTCTCTCTTAGCTTTATGTCCGTTCACTAACTTCATTTGTTGGCTTTTTAGAGAAGTGGATTTGTACCTGCACGACAAACTAGTCTGATGTTGTTGTTGTTCTAGGGTTTAACGCCATTTTTCAGCACAAGATAGGCTATACAGTAGGCCAGTATAACTGGTGGAGGAATAACCCTGGAAAACCCAGGGAATAACCACCGACCCACACGTACCCACGCTAGACAAACTAGTCTTCATCAGCATGGACACTTACCCTTACCGAGCCTAATATCTTGACATATGGAAGGGAAACAAAGAACACACACCTCGATGCTTGTACGGCGTGGAAACTTGATACGTTCAATCAAACAGAGTTGAGAGAGGATAACGACCATTACAGTGTAGGATTTAACGAAACAAACATTTAGTTTAGAAATGATGTATCGTTTACAGTTGGACTTGTGGTTACAAGATAAGCATTTGGTGAATGGCGTTTAAGTTCTTCAGAGACTGAATAGAAGCATTACCGTATTTTATGTAATATCAAATGGATAATGAGTACAAAACCAGTATCAAAGTCAGACTCTACCTGCATAAAAGATTGTGTCAATGACGTAATGAGCAAAGAAAGAAAAACAAACTATTACGTATTTGCGACACAAACTAATTTTGATAAAGTAACTTAAGAAAGCAGGAACAATATTCCTTATTCATGTTTGTACTCTCAGTGCGCAGCAGAAGCTATTATTCGGAAAACAATTATAAAAAAATAGTTTTAAACTCATCAACCCAATGTATATTGACTTATTTCTTCCTTATCAAATTCTTATCCTTCCCTGAGGTAAAAAAAAGATTAATTTGTTTCACCTGGTATAATGCCTTGAATGGATTGGTAATTCAGCATTAATTAACTCCGTTAATTAATTACCTCCATCTGACAGCACTTTTGTTTCTGTTTTTAGTTGTAATGTTTTACACTATGATGTTAATTTCTTTAGTAGTAGTCCTTTGTGAATGTTGTAATTCTCTGTGATACGTTGTGGCCCTGTGGTATTTAATAGGGCCTCTTTCTTATATCTAAGGCCTAAATAAGTAACTTACCCAGCATACCTATCTCTCCAGCACGTGATGTATTAAAGGTAGTTTGTGGTTTATTTGATCGATATGTATGGATACTAGGAAGCTTCCTTGCAACGTTATTTTGATATGCACATTTATAAGCTACGATGTAGCCTTGTGTTTGGATTGCTACTAGGTCGAACAGTCGAAATGCCAACAAAGTACACGTCAGTAGGTTTAATATCAAATCACATCGTACCTTCCTTAGTGTTTGCTTGCATGTATCTTGACAAAATACTTACCACGTATACCTATGTTTATACACATCTGTTCATCTGGGCAGTGCCGCTCGCTATATATAGTTTTACTTGTGATGTTAGGATGCGATTTGTGCGCTTAACTCTTACTCTTTATGTTATAATGCTTCTTCAATAGGCTTGCGCTATCTGAATGCCTCCTCACTTCTTTTATGCCTAACCTAACAAAAAGAAGAAACTAAATTTTCTCCATTACCTACACTAATTGATTGGATACACCACATTTACTGCCCTGTCATAGTCTCAACTAGCATCTTACCACCAGTGAAGCATGCTCCTTCGATTTTGTTAGCGTCCGTTTGGCTCTTATAGATTTCAAGATTTTTAACAAGCCCAGCAAATGAGACACAAATTGACTCATATATGAGCTTCACACATCCAAAGTATTGATGAGATATCTATATAGTAAGTTTGATCCAACTCTAATCTGAACTCAGGTCTGTTTACAATCAGAAACAGGGTCGCTTGACTGCTGACGAACCCATCCAATCATACCTTATTTATAAGCAAGGATCTTCCTCAGTATTCCCCTGAAATCTTAACGATATAAAAAATTGACCAAGCTGATAAAACTCCTGTCAATACAGTACGTAGAGCAATACAATTTTCAGCAAGTCAGACATAGATCACGCTCAATTTAAACGGTTTTCAATATCTTGACGATGCAAGTCGATATACCAAGTTTGATCAAAATCATGGCAGACATATTGCCTCCAGAGTGGTAGCAAGCTTATTCCATTACACGTTATTTTTACATGTGCGCATGTCACTCATTAGTTGTCCTAACCAAGATCTTTAAAAGATAAGACTATATTCCAAATAGGATCAAAATTTTATCACAAATAGTCTCTAAAGTGGTAACAAGATCAGCCAGTCACATGGAAAACAGTCTCATTAATGTGCGTGGATCGGTTGATTGATTGATTGACTGAGTTTTAACGGCGTATCAGCACTGTTAGGCTATTTAGCGCCAAACAAAATGTTATATGTATAATCTGTTAAAAGTTATAAAATGTCTCATATCGACCAGCGATACAAAAAAACAAATAGTTAAATTAAAGCGATAAGATGGTAACGGTGAAAAATAAAGCTTCCGGATCAACGGGAGATGTAAATGGTGTATGTTAATGAAGAATGATGAAAAGGTATTTAAAAAAGGGACGGTATATATATTGCATAAAAATGCACAAGATGATGGCATAAACGTTAGAGTTTAGAGTAAATATTCACTGCTTTCAGGAACTCTATAATAAGAGTGATATTTATAGTATCAAAAAGTTCCTTCATATCATGCACATTGTAATACTGATCGCGCGTAGGTTGCAGGTCAAAACACTCTATCATAAAGTGATTAACAGTGAATGGTTCATTGCAAGAAACGCACTCTGGTTGGTCTTCACCTTTTAGTATGTGGGAGTGGTTGATATAAGTATGACCAATTCGGATTATTGCAATGACTATCTCCTCCCTACGCATGGTTCTGTAGAAAGGAGTCCATTCTCCTAGAGTCGGCTTAATTACATGAAGTTTGTTATTCACTGCATCATGCCATGATGCCTGCCACTTCTGACGTAGGGACTTTCTGACACTAGGTTTAAAATCAGTATACGGTATTTTAAAACAGATGGTTCTTGAGTAAGGGCCATTTTAGCAGCGCGATCTGCTTTTTCGTTATAGGTAAAAAACAGTATATTATATTGTGGGAGACATTCAGCTTGATATTTTTAACGAGTATGTTTTTCAATAATGAATTGTTCAGTTTTCTATTGTGTAGTGACTGAAGTACTGATAGGGAATCGGAGAAGATAATGCTGTTTAAAATACGTTTGTTTTCTATATGTTGCAGAGTAAGGTCTATTGCTCTGATTTCGGCTGGAAAAAAAAATGATGTGCCATTTGGTAAGCGAACTTGCATTGGTGATTTCCACAAACGAAGGCTGCAGCAGCCTTTACCTCAACCTTTGATCCATCGGTGTAAATTATTGTGTAGTTCTTAAATTCGGTGAGGAGTTCATGGTAAGAGTTGTGGAAGACAGAAGGGTTTGTTTCGGATTTATTTTCCATCGTGTAGCGTAAAAAGTACTTTTGGTTGTTTAAGTAGCCAGGGTGGTGTTCCGAAGATGAACGTTTTCTGTATTTTAGAAAGATCAATTTTTGTTCTGTCAAGGCTAGATGATATTCTAATGCCAAAGGAAGGTATGACATTTGGTTTACTTTTGTATAAGGTTTTGTATTTGGGTTGAAAAACAGCAGAAAAAGCAGGATTCAGAGGGTTTGATTTTAATTTGAGAGCATACTGTGTGGAAAGCATTTCTCTACGATGTGATAACGGTGGTTTGTTCGCTTCAGCTAGTAGGCTTTCACACGGGGATGTTTTAAATGCTCCCAGAGCCAGTCCTATTCCTAGTGATGAATTGGATCAAGCATTTTAAAATATGACTTTCTGGCTGAACCATACACAACGCAACCATAGTCCAGTTTGGAGCGAATAAACGTTCTATATAAATTCAGGATGACTTTTCTATCAGCACCCCAGTCAGTGTGCGCTACTACTTTAAGTAGGTTAAGTGCTTTTAAGCATTTAGCTTTCAAGTTCGTTAGGTGTGGAATAAAAGTCGGTTTTCTGTCAAAGATAATATCTAAAACATTTGTTTCCACAACAACTGGAATAGGTGTTCCGACCAGCGTGAGTTTAGGTTCATCGTGGTGTCGTCGTAACTGACAGAAATGCATGCATACCGTTCTTTATTTCGAGAATTTGAAGCCGTTCGCACTAGCCCAATTTTGAATCTTGTTTATATCTTGCTGTAGTTGTCTTTCAATTGTATGCATGTGCTTTGATCGATAACATGTGAGAAAATCATCAACATATAGCGAGCAATCCACACCAGGAGTCAAACACTTGATGATGCTATTGATTTTGATATTGAAAAGTGTCACAGATAAAATACTGCCCTGGGGCACACCCATCTCTTGCTCGTGCAGATCTGAGAGAGTTTAGCCCACTCGTACCTTGAATTCTCTGTCTGAAAGAAAGTTTGATATGAAAGAGGGCAGACCGCCCTTTAGACCTAGATCGTGCAGGTCATTTAGTATCCCGTACTTCCATGTCGTGTCATAGGCCTTTCCTAAATCAAAGAAAACCGCTACTAAGTGTTCTTTCTTGATAAATGCATCGCGAATGTTTACTTCTAGTCTAACCAGATGATCGTTGGTGCTCCGGCCATATCCAAAGCCACTTTGGAAAGGAGATATTAAATTGTTAGTTTCCAAGTACCATACAAGCCGAGAATTGATCATTCGTTCCATTGTTTTGCACACACAGCTTGTGAGTGCAACTGGTCGATAGCTGTTAGGATCTGCGCTATCTTTACCTGGTTTGGGAACTGGTATTACTGTTGCCTCTTTCCAAATTGTTTGTACATTACCAGTAATCCATAAATCATTGAAAATTTCCAGAAAGATTGTTAATGAAGGTTCTGGAAGGTGTTTCAAAAATTGGTAATGTATTTCGTCTGGCCCAGTGGATGTATAGTGGGCCTTGTTCAGAGTTTCCAGCAGGTCAAACAGTGTAAACGGTTGATTATAACTTTCTGAGTTATTCGATGTGAATTTCAACCGTGTCTTTTCTTTCTGAGTTTTTAATCTTCTGAAGGCTTCTGAATAATTAGAGGATGAGGAATTGTTTTGAAAAGCTATCAGCAAGTATATTATATGTCATGTTTGGAATTGATATTCTTGTTGTTTAGTTTGAGATGTCGAAAGGAACTGTATTTTCCCTTTCCATTTATTTTGCGGATCGTGTCCCAAACTTTCTTTATAGAGGAACGAGAATTTAGAGTTGAAACATATTTTTTCCATGATGCTCTTTTTCTTTCTTTAATCGTGCGGCGGACTTTGGCCCGAACAATACGGTACTGAGTTAAATTTTCGGGCGAGGACGATTATTAAAATTTTTCAGTGCTTCTCGGCGTTGTCTAATGGCCTCTTTACATTCTTTTGTGAACGACGTTTTTGAGGTTCTTTTACTGTTTGGTGAGGACTTGGGAATAGATTCTTCTGCAATGTCGATTAAAACAGAAGTAAAGTATTGAAAAGGGTTATTGTTTAAAACAGTATCCCTGTTAAGTCTAGTTGTACAAAGTGTTTCAAATTTGGCCCAGTCGGCCTTCTTTAAATTCCAATGTGGAATTGCTTCGTCAATTGTAACGTCGGTGTTGTTCAGAGAGATTGGAAAGTGATCACTGCTGTAAAGGTCATCAGCGACCTTCCATTCATAGTGCAAAAGCAGCGATGGAGAACAAATTGTCAAATCGATACATGTGTATGTACTCGTTCCTGGGTGTAAATATTTCGGTGATTTGGTGTTACATAGACACAAATCGTGTTTAGAAATGAAGTCTTCTACTTTGTGACCTCGGTCACTTATATGGTTAGATCCCCATAAAATGTTATGGGCATTATAATCCCCGAGTAAAACAAATGGTGCGGGAAGTTGTTGAACACGTATGTCTAAATCAGTTGGTACTACGTTGGTGTTTGGTGGTAAGTAAATAGACCAAAAGGTAATCACTCGATGTAGAGTGACGCTTACAGCAATGGCTTGTAGATTTGTATTGATAGGGATGACGCTATGAGGGGCTCTATTGTTCACAACAAAAACTCCTCCTGAGGCCCTATCAACATTTTGCGAGTAGGTGTTAAACAGGTTGTAGGTTTTAAGTGTAATGTTATCCGTTTCTTTCAAGAATGTTTCCTGAAGGCATATTACTGCAGGATCATATTCGTTTAAAAGGAGGAGAATATCATTGTAATTTGCTTCAAATCCTCGACAGTTCCATTGTATGATAGTGTTTTTCATTATAAATTTAAATTGAAGATTGTGGAGCTAGGTTAGACCTTTCGCGGAGGGAATTTGTTTGGTTATTTCTCTGGACGAAATACGGGGGTGAATGTTTTGTTTGTAGGTCTAGATCTTCCTTGGTCGCATGGAGCATTTCTTCTGCATCCATGTGGTCTCAATGTCTCCAAACCTGTTATAAAGTTTGATGGGGTCATCTGACTTATTTTGTTGCCTGTTTCCATGAGATTTGTTTTTGTTTTTAAAGTGATTTCGGTGGTTGGGTATTATTGAAAGTAGTTTGAGTAGATGCCGTGTTTTTCTGTGCTTGGTAAAGGGGGATATTTGAGCTTGGTGTTGAATAGGGTAGATCTTCCTGTGTTTGAGCGTCCTTCGTTGTTTTAGGATTGTTCTTCACTACAGTGGAGAAGGATGGGCCAGGATAGGTTGTTTTGGCCTGTACAAGTTTTTTGGCCTTTGGATAGGGAATTTTAGCTGTGTATTTTCTCTCTGTATTTCCTTCTCCTGTTTCCAGGTATCACAATCCTTGGAATTTGGCGTGGTGCTCCTTTCCACAGTTGACACAATGCGGACTTGCTCTACAATCAGATTCCAGATTTGAATTGTCTCCTCATCGGCCACATATTTGGCTTTTTGAGCAGCGGTCTTCGTGATGGCCATATTTCTGACACTTATAGCATTGAAGGGGGTTTGGAATGTATATCTCAACCTTCACTTGCAAGAAGCCAACTTTTACCACTTTGGGTACTGCTGGTTTGTTGAAGGTGAGTACAATGGTGTTGGTGTCCTGCAGGTTGTTATTACGTTTAACACGTATTCTACGTATTGCAGTGACACATTCGTTTCTCAACAATTCAATGATATCTATGTCGCTGACTCCAGCCAAGTCGCGACAACGAATTATGCCAGGTCACTGGAATATCGAATATGGTTCGTCGTCAGAGTCAGATGAGTTTTGGATCGGATATTAAGTATGTTACATTTCGATAATGGAAATCTATATTCCAAGTCTGATCAATATAGGACCAGACATATAGACGCACCAGAGGTAACAGGCTCAGTCAGTCATATGGTAGGTCATCTCAATCATATACCGATGTTAGATATTACGTATAGTCACCACGATGTTGATTAGTTAAGCCTATATTCCAAGTTTGATCGAAATCTTATAATAAATACAGACTCTAGAGTGGTAACAGTATTAGCCAATCAGATGGACGATTACCTAATCAATATTCATGGATCTCGTTCATAATTAATATGTTATCCATGTTCAATCAAAATTAGAGCACACATTTATGTTCCAGTTTGGATATAAGCTCAGCTAATCAGATGCAAGATCACTCATACAAATGCCGTCCATCGTGCTCATTAGATAGCTCGTCCAAATTGTTGATGACATAAGCCCATATTCCAAGTTTGATTAAAACTGGATCAGGACGATGTCATTTAGATTGGAAATAATATCAGCCAATGAGATGCAAAATTATCCATTAAATATGTTAGAGGTCACTCATTAATAGACCGATTATAACATTTGATGTGACCAGTTTCATCAAAATCTTTACTGAAATACAGTTTCAAAAATGGTAAACAAATTGGACGATCCAGATGCAAGATATGTGCGGTTGTCGCCCGTTATTAATCTCTTCTGAGATCATGTTGAATTTGGTATATATTCTGGGTTGATCGAAATCGGATCAGAAATAAAGCTTCTATAAGCTCACTTGGCGTAATGGCCAGTTGAGCGAAATATAATGTACACATTTCAATATATACTTTCAATGGTCTACCAGTTTGAACAAATGTATTTTAAACTGCACTTTAAGATGTTCATGGCAGTAAACGTATGCAGCAATGTATTTTATTGTATATAGAAGTGGGACTCTCTACCTAGCATGGTTGTTTGAGAATGTTGAGGACGCTACCGAACAGGGTGGTTTGAGATTGGTGGGAACGCTACCGAGCAGGGTGGTTTGATATTGTTTGGGGACGCTACCGAACAGGGTGGTTTGAGACTGTTGGGGACGCTACCGAACAGGGTGGTTTGAGATTGTTGGGGACGCTACCGAGCAGGGTGGTTTGAGTTTGTTTGGGGCACTACTGAGTAGCTGGTTTGAGATTGTGTGGGTTATTACCTAGCAGAGTGGTTTGAGATTGTTTTGGGCACTGTTTCAATACACAGAGGCAATTAGTTGTCAATGTTTCTAAGCTTTTCGAAAGTACATGGGTTTTATTATCCTGCTTGCCCTTTTGTGTTAGAATTAAGAACGATGGGCTTGTGCCATGTCCGTGCGTAATTTTACGATATTATATGTACATGTTGTGAGTGAGAACTAATATTTGAGATTTCATTGTCATGGTTTGTAGATGTGGATAATTAGTTCCTCCTCTTCCTCGAAACGAGCAGAGTTAGAGAACGGGGTGTTTAACTTCGTGATTTGAATTTATTCCAAGACATTTATTAAACAAATAATTGTTCGCTGTTTTCACTGATATAGTCAGTCATACTTTTAGGAAATGAAAATAAGCATTGAACCACGTAATTTGGATAGCATTAAAAACTGACCCCTCTTTGCTGTGGCCATAATCATTGAACCCCTTTTATTTTAATGCCATGCAAAACTGACCCCTTTTAGCAATGGCCATAATCAGCTGTCATTTATCAGCAAGATCTATCCACTCAAATACACCTATATCACAGAAAGAGAAATTCGTCTCAACACTTTGAATAGAAACAGAAACAAAATAATTACTCTCGTTGATGTAATAAACAGAACAGACTTAGAATAAGAAACTTTACAACAGTTCTAATTGTCTCAGTGTCGCCAGAAATATGGTTATTAACTTGCTATTACCGATTAAATATGATTTAATGACGACGGCAATAGTTCCTCAGAAAAGAAGATAAGCAATCTTTTGGACTCCACGTTGATCAATATAGATTCGGTTCTTTGTGAATTGACGCATACGTCTTCGCTCAATTCATAAAATGCATCAGCTTTCTTTGTTATCTTACCAAGTTTTTCGATTTGGATGATTCGATATCGGTAATCGTTTGCATTGCAAATTAGCCAGCGTCTCAGTACACATGGTTCGTAATACACGTATATTGTATTCCATAGAAAGGTTGCTAAACATGGTGAATAAACTCTCTTCTAGGCATATGAGCATGGGTGTGTTACTTGGTGTTGAATACAGGTATATATTTGAATGTATAGGCATATGAGCATGGGTGTGTTACTTGGCGTTGAATACAGGTATATATTTGAATGGATAGGCATATGAGCATGGGTGTGTTACTTGGTGTTGAATACAGGTATATATTTAAATGGATAGGCATATGAGCATGGGTATGTTACTTGGTGTTGAATACAGGTATATATTTGAATATATAGGCATATGAGCATGGGTGTGTTACTTGGTGTTGAATACAGGTATATATTTGAAAGGATAGGCATATGAGCATGGGTGTGTTACTTGGTGTTGAATACAGGTATGTATTTGAATGGATAGGCATATGTGGATGGGTGTGTTACTTGGTGTTGAATACAGGTATGTATTTGAATGGATAAGCATGTGAGCATGGGTGTGTTACTTGGTGTTGAATACAGGTATATATTTGAATGGATAAACATGTGAGCATGGGTGTGTTACTTGGTGTTGAATACAGGTATATATATGAATGTAAAGGCATATGATCATGGGTGTGTTACTTGGTGTTGAATACAGGTATATATTTGAATGGATAGGCATATGAGCATGGGTGTGTTACTTGGTGTTGAATACAGGTATATATTTGAATGGATAGGCATATGAGCATGGGTGTGTTACTTGGTGTTGAATACAGGTATATATTTGAATGGATAGGCATATGAGCATGGGTGTGTTACTTGGTGTTGAATACAGGTATGTATTTGAATGGATAGGCATATGTGGATGGATGTGTTACTTGGTGTTGAATACAGGTATATATTTGAAAGGATAGGCATATGAGCATGGGTGTGTTACTTGGTGTTGAAAACAGGTATGTATTTGAATGGATAGGCATATGTGGATGGGTGTGTTACTTGGTGTTGAATACAGGTATATATTTGAATGGATAAGCATGTGAGCATGGGTGTGTTACTTGGTGTTGAATACAGGTATATATTTGAATGGATAGGCATGTGAGCATGGGTGTGTTACTTGGTGTTGAATACAGGTATATATTTGAATGGATAAGCATGTGAGCATGGGTGTGTTACTTGGTGTTGAATACAGGTATATATTTGAATGGATAAGCATGTGAGCATGGGTGTGTTACTTGGTGTTGAATACAGGTATATATTTGAATGGATAAGCATGTGAGCATGGGTGTGTTACTTGGTGTTGAATACAGGTATATATTTGAATGTAAAGGCATATTAGCATGGGTGTGTTACTTGGTGTTGAATACAGGTATATATATGAATGTAAAGGCATATGATCATGGGTGTGTTACTTGGTGTTGAATACAGGTATATATTTGAATGGATAGGCATATGAGCATGGGTGTGTTACTTGGTGTTGAATACAGGTATATCTTTGAATGGATAGGCATATGAGCATGGGTGTGTTACTTGGTGTTGAATACAGGTATGTATTTGAATGGATAGGCATATGTGGGTGGGTGAGTTACTTGGTGTTGAATACAGGTATATATTTGAATGGATAAGCATGTGAGCAGGGTGTGTTACTTGGTGTTGAATACAGGTATATATCTGAATGGATAAGCATGTGAGCATGGGTGTGTTACTTGGTGTTGAATACAGGTATATATTTGAATGTAAAGGCATATGAGCATGGGTGTGTTACTTGGTGTTGAATACAGGTATATATTTGAATGGATAGGCATATGAGCATGGGTGTGTTACTTGGTGTTGAATACAGGTATATATTTGAATGGATAGGCATATGAGCATGGGTGTGTTACTTGGTGTTGAATACAGGTATGTATTTGAATGGATAGGCATATGTGGATGGATGTGTTACTTGGTGTTGAATACAGGTATATATTTGAAAGGATAGGCATATGAGCATGTGTGTGTTACTTGGTGTTGAATACAGGTATGTATTTGAATGGATAGGCATATGTGGATGGGTGTGTTACTTGGTGTTGAATACAGGTATATATTTGAATGGATAAGCATGTGAGCATGGGTGTGTTACTTGGTGTTGAATACAGGTATATATTTGAATGGATAGGCATGTGAGCATGGGTGTGTTACTTGGTGTTGAATACAGGTATATATTTGAATGTAAAGGCATATGATCATGGGTGTGTTACTTGGTGTTTGAATACAGGTATATATTTGAATGGATAGACATATGAGCATGGGTGTGTTACTTGGTGTTGAATACAGGTATATATTTGAATGGATAGGCATATGAGCATGGGCGTGTTACTTGGTGTTGAATACAGGTATATATTTGAATGTATAGATAGATATACGAGCAGGAAAACAAGGTTATGAATCATTTAGTCTCAGCGAGAAAGGAAAACCGAGAACGAAATGTGTTTAATAAGCAAGAATTTATATCGGACCTGCTGTTACAGCTGCTCAATACGTTGTACATTTAAGAGTGGAGAACCTGAAACCAGTCTGGCTCATAAGAGCATGAAGATAAGTCAGATATTTCGTTTTCACACCTTTATACTTTTGTACCGCATTGGGAAAGAGTTTCGAAATTATGATGAGAGCTGACGAAATTATGGATTGTAATATTGTCAAATAGCTCCAGACTTTACAAACTTTTGATCTGTGGTCAAAAACGTGCATACAAACTTCATCATACGACTCACGCCGTTCAAAAATTTACGAAAATCAGGGTAATTAGAGATTTTAGGGGCAGAAAAATAACGTGTCTATGAGGGTCCTAACATTATACTATAGACGGAAAATATCTGCGATATACTGTTTAAACAAGAAAATTGCCGGTAAAAACACCAATGTCAAGGTCACGAGTCATTGATACTCACCTATCATGACTCTAATATAGACGTCTGATTTCGAGTACGGCCGATTCGAGAGATAACAGGCTCCATTATGCTTAATACTTCATTCCTGGAGTAACCATGTACATGTAAGCCTCCAATCAGAAATCATACTAAAGGGTCATAAACGTTCCCCTTTCCAAAGGAAAAATGTTAACTCTAAATGGCATACATAGCAGACACAATAAATGATGTGCAGTGGGTATTGCAGGTTAACATGGGCTCCTAAAATATAAAGGTTACGAGTATTTAAAAACAATCGAGCTTACTCAGTCGATATTTGTAGTCCTGTATGGTTTAAAAGCCACAAAAATAATACGCTTACTATGGTCAATTTGTTACTTCGTACTTTAGCATTATGAGGAATCAATGACTATATTCTACAAGAATAAAATGCCAAAAATAACAATTTAAACATCTCCTGCCTTCTTTTGATATATGTTTTGAAAGCTCAGCTTTAAAACATTATTATTTATGCAATAAGTCAGTGGAAGAAACTGACATCACAACAGTCGCAATATCACTTCCGGAACTTCTTTCTTTTTCTGTTTAAGAAGTATATCTAGCCTTATGCATGTTCTTCACATCTGTATTTCCATATTCATGCTTATCTGATTTCTTCTTCTTCTTCTTCTCATATCAGAATAAATAGATCGTAAAATGTAATCAATGAGGGCCATTGTCAAGAATACAAACATACCCCCAAAGCAACAAAAGCAGTCGTGTGTATTGGTAGGTTTCGACATGAATCATACAAGTTATCAGTGACTGAACTTAGGCGAATTCTTGCTATTCAAGCTTCTGTTTCACCCATTCAGTATCCCCATTACATTCAACGACCAACGGTACATTTCTTTTAGAAACACATTTTTACACATATTGGAATAAAATTACTTAAATAACGATTTTAACTGTCATCTCTCTCGCGAAAATCAGTTTTGAATTGTGTCGACTGCAAACAATTGAAATTACAGCGCATTGTCTCATGTCGAAACAGACTGCAAGAATGTCAACACATACAAATTAATTATAATCTGAATGTTAAAATGAATCAAAATAGCAGCCAAAATACTTTCAAGTAAATTCACAAACATTAAAAATTGTGGTTTAATGATGTTGCGTTCTGAAGCCGATTGGAACGTCCCAGTCCAAGCTCTTCATTCTTGCATGAAAACATTTATTAATGTGACTAAATACACAAAACATTTATTAATGTGACAAAATACACAAAACATTTATTAATGTGACAAAATACACAAAAACATTTATTAAAGTGACAAAATAAATAATCTCAAACATTATATTGCAATGAAAATTTATAAAAAGTCGCTGTCCAAAAATTATTGCACAATTTTTGGAAACCTCTTTATATCATTGTAGTAATTGCGTTGACATAAAATGAAGAAAGAAATCCTTGAAAATCGAAGGTTCATTCCCTTCAAAATATATAACACAAAGAAAATGTATGTTTGTTTAGTATATACAAGAGCATAATTTAGTCTTGAATTGGAAATATTTTTTATTGTCCCTCGTGGCTTCGCCACGCCTGACAATTAAATGTATCCGCTTCATTCATGAAGTATTTCATTAAATCTACTCAAAACATAACATAAAAAATGTATCTCTGCTATACATATCAGTTATAAGCAAATTATATTTTGGTCTATTTTTAAAAATGTTGTTTGAATGATTGTGGATTTTATGGCGCACTATCACTGTAAGGCTATATAGCGTCACAAAAAGTCATATAATAAAAAAATTGAAAGGCACTAAACCATCTGCTACAAAAGTGAAAAGCTATGCATTCATTTAATAAAAAATGAAATACAGAGTTTTCGTGTTTGAACCGCACTAGAAGTTTGAATTTTTCAATCACCTGAATATAAATGTCTACAAAATAATTTGGAAAAAAGACATTTTTAAACTGATGAATAATAGTGTATTTGGTAAACAAATGAAACACCTGAAGTAAAGCAAAAAAAAAAATATTGACCGAAAAAGAACGATGACTAGCCAGGAGAACAATTCCTAACAATGACTTAATGTTAGGCGGATTAGAAAAAACAATTATTGACGATGACTTAAGTTACATGGGTTTCCGAAAACAATTATTGAAGTGACTTAATGTTAGATGGTTTCAAAAACAACTTTTAACGTGACTTAATATTAGACGGGTTCGAAAAACAATCATATAAACTGAATCAGACCAGTTTTATAGTGATCGAGTTAGATAATGGTCGATATATAAATTATACTACAACAAGCTGAAAAACAAATATGACCACATACTGAGACTAGTAACTGGTACTAGTTCTTAAGGCACTGATGGCTAGACAGACAAACCTTTTACAATGACAGGGCTTCTAATATCAAGCTATATATTAGAAGCTTGTGCCTAGATAAGGGCAACATATTTTGTATTCCACAAATTGTTTAAAAAGACCGTGTTCTTTACAAAGATGGGTTGAACGGTATTCCAGTTAAAGAATTGAGATGGCGAAAATTTAATTAAAGAACGTTTGTGAAGTAATAAAAACTATCTGATCAAAAAGATTTTAAAATACAAAATGAGCGAAGATTGCTTATTTATTCGTAGGAAATATTACAAGGAAATGAACTTACTCAGGTAATACAACAATATGATGTATAACATCAAAGTGAAAAGGTAACATGATCTTTGCATGACAACAAGTGTTGTGTTTCTTTCTTGTTTTATTTATTGTTTTTGTTAACTTTCCGTAAACACGTTACATTATTGACATTATTGATTAGTGTATATACAGCAGACAGTGCTTACAGCACGAAGACAGAGCCAAATGGGTACTCAAGTCTCATAAAAAGCTAATTTCCTTTCCTTTGTTTCAAAGAAACCACAGCTTCTCATTTCTCATTTCGTCTGGAATAATATAGTTTACTTCAATCAGCGTTCCGATTGTTTGTTTTTGCCCTAGCTCTAACACAGCACAAAGAAAATAAAATCCTTTATGCCAATTTTACTTTTGTACTGTCATCCACAGTAATAGTACATAATTTCTACCACAAAAACTAGTTTGGTTAGTTGCTTTCTTTATGCATCGTCATGAATGGCACTGTCATCGATCATAAAGACAGTATTGGCTTCTAGATACGAATGAACCAGGACCTCTAAGCTCTCGTGCAATGTATCACCAGAATCAGTCATATTAACATGCTCATTGCTGAGTAACCAAATTCTATAGTTAGTCCTTTTGGATTGAAGAGATGGAGGAAGAGTGATGATTTAATCACAAACGTTGCTGTATTCAGTCTGTATCATTCTGTATCAGCTGCGGTATGAATATAGTCCTTCTTCAATAAGTTACTTTGTCATTTTTCATATTGACGGGCTATTTCAAATCATGTTGTACATGCCTGAAATATTACTGATTTTAACCGACTCTGTGGAATCGCTAAATAAGAATCACACGCCTGCTAAATATGAATTATGTGGTACATTTTCTTTTCATTTTGATTTATAAGTGAATACCTTCTTGAACAGTAGTTAATTCTTGAAACTATTATCATGCAATGATGTGTCATAGGTAACTCTGAAATCGAGGGATATATTATAATTATCAACATAAACATTTGTTCAAAATAAATTACAGGTAGCCTCTGAGTGTCTTTATTGTTCATGGTTTATGTAAATTGTTGTCTAAATTAAAAATATTGCCAATAAATCATAGCTGGCATGACTTCTATGGTCACAATGATGTTTTTGTATTGCTGAGTTGAAAAATTTTCCTGGACCACTCTCTACTTTATCGCACAGAGTCAAAACACAACGTAAACTCATTATTTGAGTATAAAGTTTGACATTTGTCACAGTTTTGTCAAAGACACTACTCAAGCTCATTATGTGAGTATCAAGTGTGAGGTTAATTAAAGTTGTGTCCAAACAAACCTCAGGCACATTCTATGAATATTGAATGTGAGGTTTGTTAAAGTTGTATTTACTACTTTTTCGATAATTCTAACTCTGGTTATGTAGTCGTAAAAGAGAACATTTCCATTTGTTTGTGTGTTTCTACAATTTCATGGGTTAGTAGATATGTCATGGTGAGTAACTGCACATGGAACAAAAGCTTCATCCACGTTGTTAAGTCAAATTCGCTCAGTCATCTCCTTTAAGTCTTTCATTCACGTTTTCCTGTATCTTGACTGTTTTCCTTGAAATCTGCATTGGTTATTGGCGTGTTGACTTCCATCTTTATCAGATCCATTCGGATCAAACAAGTTCAACAGAGATATGCATCCTAACTGCTATACTTACTCACGTTTCGATAATTACTGCCTCTGCAGACACATTTCTTCGTTTCATCTTACATCACGTGACTTTTCGGCGCTTTAATGTAACCAATTTAAAATTGCTCTTCTCAAGATGGCATCACGTGTTTCATTTTAATGCGATGATCAGTTTTCCCCTCATTTAATGTCAAATGCTTCAATAGCAATTATTCAGCCAATGTAAAAAATCAAACGTAAAGCCTAAAGCAATATACAAGTTGATACAAACACAAATGTCTACATCAAAATTTCATAGATTCGTGTATATCGTAAGATGATTATTTCAAGGCGTCAACACATACAATATCATTGAATGAGCAGAGCAAATTATGAACTGTTATGGTAATAGAACTATTGCAATCCATGTTTGTTATACATTTGAAATTCAACATATTTTAAAATCCCTTGTGTTATATATCGAAATCACCAGAGTTCAGGACTTAACAATGATTTTTATAAATACAGAAGGTGAGATAGAATATGCTTTTCAATATAGCATAGTGCCTTTATAAAAACAGTGTCTGTCACAACACTATCAACTTCTGATAATATAGAGCAGAATTGTTTGTCCAAATGCTAAAACACAATGTTATAGTACACCATATTATTGTGAAAATTATTTCTTTTATTAAATACCTGTGTATACTAACAGCTACATTTATTAGACTGATTGTAACAAATTTGTCATAGTAGCGTGATATCATTGGAAAAATAATTTTAGTGCTAGTGTGCTTGAGCAGTGTGGTGGGAGATAGCAGTGGCTTTATAAAGAATTACTATATAGTAAATATAAGGCATTCAAATTCTAATAATAATGATAATAATGAGGATTTTGTATAGCGCCTAATCTTTAGAAGCTCTAAGCGCTTTACAACATTAGACAATACCTATAAGATAAAAAACACAATAATATTATTACAAAAACAAAACACCATGAAATTAGAAAAACATTAAAAAATAGAAAACATGCTGAGAATATTTCAGGTAGGAAACATTATTAGGTCTTTAAGTTTGTTCTTGCAGGCGAAATAAGTGAGTTTTGAGAGCCCTCTTGAATGTGATCATTGTGTCTTTGTGTCTAAGTTCAGTGGGCAATTCATTCCACGTTGCTGGGCCCTGGTATGCAAAAGAACCCTGTCCATATGACTTTGTTTTCATAGTGGGAATAATGAGTATACGATTGTCAGAAGAGGAGCGTAAGTATCTTGCTGGTGTGTACATATGGGTGAGGTCGGATAGGTATGTTGGACTAGAGTCCGACAGTGAAACGTAGCACAGAGAACAAATTTTGTGTTTGATTCTGGATCGAATGGATAGCCAGTGTAGGGTACAGAGCAGCGGGGAGGTGTGCTCCGATCGTGGTACTCTAAGTATGATCCGAGCAGCTGTGTTTTGAACTTTTTGAAGTTTCTGGAGTAGATATTGAGATGAACCAGACAGGATTGAGTTACAATAGTCCAGTCTTGAAAGTACTAATGAACACACAAGTGTTTTAGTCATGTAATAAATCTACTTAAAATTTCTCATAACAATTTTATTCAGCTTTTGGATTTTTTAGTGTCGAAGTTAATATTTGTTATTTAAAAATATATAATTTAGGGTTTCAGAAATACATATCCGATATTCTTTTCTAATTAGATGTTCATACTTTCCCGCTCTGACAGATATCTGACGGTGCACTGTCTGCACTCATATTTATAGACTCCATTTCACGTCACATGACCTTAGTTAGCCAATCAATGTATGTCCTTCTCCGGGCTAGCTATGGCGGTAATCAAGTTAATTGTTCAAACTGCATGGAAAAATCCCCCATAACACAAACGTTTGGCAGCATGAAGTTGTCCTAACAACGTCCATGGTGTGCGTTCTTACTTTTAATCGTATTTGTACATATGATTACGTAGAACTGAACGATGTTGTTGTTGTTGTTGTTGTTGTAGGGCTTAACGCCATTTTTCAGCACACGATAGGCTATACATGGCGGCCAGTATTAATGGTGGAGGAAGAACCCGGGAAATCCCCGGAAAGAACCACCGACCCTCGAGAAGCTACTGGCAAGCTTTCTCACATATCCACATTGGCCGAATCCGAGACTCGAACCCATGCAGACAGAGGTGATGATATTCTTTTATTCCTCCATTTTCTGAAGATTTTAAGACAAAAAAGAAATGCATTTAAATACATAGAATCAAAAAATTAGTAGATTCGTTACTTATTGAATTATTTCCAATAGCAAACGAATAAATAAATTAAAATCATTACTAATCTAGATAGAGATATATATACGATAAAACATTTGAAAATGTATCCTCACAACAAAAATAGTTTCCTACTCTCTTTGCAATCCAGTACAAGTATTTCTTTCCTTATATTTTGAGTGAGTTCTCTATTGAATCGAATATATAATATCCTTTATCTTAATGAAATACTTGGTAGATAGTCTGATCATATTTAACCATGCCTCAAATTCTAAACGTTCTGATATATCATTTAAACCACCAAGTAGTATAATCAGTATAACATCATCGATCTGATCACAGAAATCACGGTAAATCACTGGAGGCATATACGAAAATAGACTTTCCATCAAGTGGTTTCTGTCGTCTGAGGTTAAGGCACAATTCATCGAAATGTGCAAAATACGGTCATGACTCATTTTGCCACATAGGGGACACAGTCCAGGTCTTGCTTGCATTCCTCCAATACGAATTAATGTCCCATATTCCATTTTTCTGCTTGAGTCAGTGTAAGCTATTTTCCATAGATGATGCATTTTTAATCCTGGATTAATTTTTAAAAATCTACCAAATCCCTCTGATGGATTTCTGATACTCATTTCATGTTTTCTCTCCTCTAATATCTGTATTCTTGTCCCAATTAAGTTTTTCCATGTTATTTTGTCTGGAAATTTTCCAGTGAAAATAAAGTCGTTGAGATAGTCTTCTAAATCATACTTTTTTAGTACAGTATTTACATCATATATAAAAGAGTTGTAGCTATGTTGGGGGTCAAAAATAAAATTTCCAACAGCCCAGAGGAAAACCTTTTTAGCCGTTAAATTTGCTGATGTTCTACACATGCGACCAAGGAATACGAGTTTTTGCTTATCTATGCGAGCTTCCATTGATATCATCCCCAAGCACGATGTCGTAGATCCAGTAGGCGATCTTTGAGGGAAACCTTGTACTCTCCGGGCGAAATATCGTTGTATTTTCTCCATTGATTCAATGCCCTGATATGACATATTAAACCAGAGTTCTGAGCCATACAAAGCAGATGGCAATATAACTCTTTCCCAGACTTTCACAGAGACTATAGGATTCATTCCATTTGCATTTAATCCAGTTGAGTATAGTGAGTTTGTTACACGTTTAGCTTTATCGTAGGAATAGATTATACGATCATTAGTTTTCATTGATTGCGAGAAGGTAACTCCTGCATATTTCACTTTTTTTGCTCTAGGAATATTCTGTGATCCCAGAGTAATTCCATTTGATGAGTACACTTCCTTTCTTTTACTAAATATCATCCAATTACTCTTGTTAGAGTTATATTTCAATTTCCATTTCTGTGCATACTGATAAGCTGTATTCACGAGTATTTGCAATCCATTCAGCGTAGAGCTTAGTAGAGTAGTGTCGTCTGCCAAAAGCATGCCAGGTATGTTCATCTGATTCACTGTTATCCCGCAATTAGTCATTACTAGCTCATTCAATAGGTCATTTATGTACACGAGAAATAAAAAAGCCGACATTACACGCCCTTGACCAACGCCTCTCCGTAATGGAAATGTGTTAGATATACATCCTCTACACGCTACACAGGCACTTGACTGTGTGTAGGAATGGGCGATTATTCTCCATATTTTTGCATTAATTCCTAATATTTTTAGTTTTTTTAATAGTCCACAATGCCACAGTCTATCGAATGCCTTTTCGTTATCCAGAAAAACAGCATATACATTAGAGTTATGATTATTAAAGTACATCAAACATTCTTGAAGAGTAAAAGCAGCGGAGATAGATCCAGCCTCCTTACGAAATCCAAATTGATAAGGATGTGGAAAGCTTATTTTGTCTAAATACTTTTGAATTCTAGTCATCAATATTTTTTCAAACAATTTTCCCAGACAAGATGTCAATGTTATACCACGATAATTCACTGGATCCTTTTTATCTTTACCATTTTGTTTGTATATCGGTATAATCATCCCACATCTATATACATTAGGCAAATACTCATACTGGATCATGTAATTAAAAAGGGCAGTTAAATGTCTGATTAAATATTTTCCACCATACTTTAAGTGTTCATTCGATATGCAATCAATGCCGGGTGATTTTTTTGTTTTTAGAGACTTGATATGCTGCAACACTTCTTCCTCTGTAATATTATTACATTTTATGTTATCAGTCTCTAGTTTGCTTTCTTCGTACATATTCTTCATTTTGACACAATCATTATGTTCCTCATCTGTTGTACCACTTAATTCAGAAAAATATAGTTTCCATAGATTGACACATTCATCCAAAGTATTAGATTCTACTCCTCGAAATGCAATATTACCAATGTCCGATTTATCTTTTCTATTTTCCCGTATGACTGCATAGAATTCGTCTATTCCCATTTCTGCACTCTTTTCTATCTCTTCAAATATACACTCTTTATATACCTTTTTCTCTTGCCTATGTTTCTTTCTAAACTTTCTTTTCGCGTCCTTGTATCTTCTTTTGATGCTACACTCTGTGCTTCTATTTATTCCTGCTTTGATCCATTCTCCGCGCGCTTTTCTCATATTCTGATGTAAATTTTCAAGCCCACTTTTCTTCCAATATGGTTTCAAGTGCGATTTGAATTCGGACTTTGGAATATATCGGTCTGATGCAGTTATTACACTCTTAGTTATCAATTCATTATACTTCTCTATATCTTCTACCTTTTTACACTCATAGGTGAAATTCAAGAATGCACTAACATCAGATTTATACATGCTCATTTCTAATGGATTTGCCAAATTCCATTTCATTCTTGGAGATACACATGTCTTTTTATTTTCCTTCAGTATATCTTTTGCAAGTGCCGCTGTAATAGGTAGGTGATCCGATATTGAGAAATCGATTTTGTCATTTACTATGTGTCTTTTTACAGCACCTCTAATTATTTCAGGTATTAATATATAATCAAGTGTGGACGTTCGTGACATGTCTTTTGATCTATACGTGATGTAATGTTCATGTGGTTTTATCATCAGCGTAGCAACTATGTTTCTCTGTTCTATTCTTTTTTTGAGAGCAAGATCTCTTCTTGATGGATTTTTACACACAAGATCTGCATTCATGTCGCCCGTAATTATGCATATATTTTCAGCAGAATACCTATCATACACATCAAAAACATTTTCACAAAATTTGTCATATGCATCATCAGTTCTAGTTGTCGAGGGAAAGTAGGTTGCAATCAAAATTATAGGTTCCAAGTCTCTCACTAAGATTTTCACCGCCATAATATTTGGGAACTCATTTTGTAAGGTGCTTGCTTTGCATAGTGATGATCTATAAAATACGGCAACCCCGCCACTACCTCTATAGCATTGTTGTATCTCTTCAGTAGGTAGCGCAACTACTTTGAAATCATCATGTAATTTATCTAAATACGTTAGATTCTTTGTACAAAGCCAATGTTCAGTGATAACAAATATATCTGTGTCTGGTAACAATTCAATTAGTTTCTGCGTGCTAGACATTATACCACGTACATTCCATGTTGAAATAATGATCATAATTATAATTAAGAAGCAATTACTAGTCATATGGTTATGCTCATTAGGAATATATTTTGTAATTCTCATGCGTTTCATCAAGTGTGTAGCCTTCTCTCCATTTTCTGTTTGTTATCCATTCCCTACATTTTATTCCAGAACTCCAAAATGATTCATTATTCATCATCAGTTCAAAATCTTTATCCAGTACATTTAGTCGAAATGTATATATATTTGATCCATCCCAATGGGGTCGTTCCTTTATGAGGCGGACGAATGTTACTGTCACACCTTCCTCCTTGCACTGAGTTGCAATAGCTGTCCTTACTACATCTATATTTTTTCTCGATTTGACATTTGATAGCAGAATGCGTCTTATTTTGTTTCTTACAACTGGTTCAAACACATCCGGTTCTATATTCCTTTGATTGGGTCTGGTAATAATTGTCTCAATATGTCTATACGATGTATCTTCCTTTTTTTGTCTCTCCTCGTCATTCGGAATCATTCTTTGATCATTTGGTGATTTGTTGTGCCCTATTTGATCTTTATTTATGTTTTCATTTATATTTATGTTAGCTCTATCTTCATATCTTAATTTCTTTTGCTGATTGTAGGTTGATGTACTTGCATTGTGAGATGTTATTTCTGTGCGCTGATTATGATTCACATTTTCCGTTATGTTAGTCCGATCATTCCGTGAAAGTGGCGGGAAATCTTTCAATGTAAACATAGCGGGACCATTGCTAGGCAAATTTGCTGGAAGAGCTCTAGCAGGCTCTTTATGTATTTCTTTTTGTCCATGTACTACATTTTCTTGATCAATAGATGGAGAGATAACATGTCTACTCTCCTTGTATGCTGATAGTTCATGATTTCCATGATTTTCTTTCATTTGCAAGTCTACGTTTCTATCACTTCCTTTGTTAGACTGATTGAATAAAAGTTTGTGTCTTGTACAAATTGTGTCTAACTTTCCCTCAATACAGTTAATCTTTTTCATGATCACATCTAGATGTTGATGTACATGAGAAGATAATTCTTTAATCTCATTTTCCCGGGTTGCCATTGATGACATCTGGAAATACATTCCTCTATTATCATTGATTAGTTTTTCTTCCTTTAATTTCAGTTGTTCTATATGAGAGTTCGCCTCTTTGAGTTTCTTCGTAGTTTCCACTAAGTCTGACTTTAAGTTTAGGATCTCATTTTCTGTCCGTGTGATAATATCACCCAACTGGTTTTCCAATCTGGAGAATTTTTCTTCAAACTTATCATTCATTATCGCTATCTGCGCAAATATTGTGCTCATTCTATCAGCATCTTCATCAGTTCTTTGTAAGGCGCTATCATTGACCGGAGCTTTCGGACTTTGTGATATACAATCACTGCGAATTGAGTTTATACGCTGGGATGATCTTGTTTCAGAATTATGTTTCAATGCCCATTTAGATATACATGCTTTCATGTCACTGTAATTATTTTCTCCTTCAATGAAATGGAATATAATATAAATATCTTCCGATAACTTATCCTCCACAGGAGCACTATTTGTTCGAGGTAAACGTTCTACTAATCGACCATCAGGACAATCATATCTCTTCCTTTTTGCTAGATCAAAGAGAGCTTGCCTAGAATCCCTGAGACCTTTGACATCAAGTGTTGATTTCAATCTTTTTTTGAAGGCACTTAGATGTTCATACTTTCCCGCTCTGACAGATATCTGACGGTGCACTGTCTGCACTCATATTTATAGACTCCATTTCACGTCACATGACCTTAGTTAGCCAATCAATGTATGTCCTTCTCCGGGCTAGCTATGGCGGTAATCAAGTTAATTGTTCAAACTGCATGGAAAAATCCCCCATAACACAAACGTTTGGCAGCATGAAGTTGTCCTAACAACGTCCATGGTGTGCGTTCTTACTTTTAATCGTATTTGTACATATGATTACGTAGAACTGAACGATGTTGTTGTTGTTGTTGTTGTTGTAGGGCTTAACGCCATTTTTCAGCACACGATAGGCTATACATGGCGGCCAGTATTAATGGTGGAGGAAGAACCCGGGAAATCCCCGGAAAGAACCACCGACCCTCGAGAAGCTACTGGCAAGCTTTCTCACATATCCACATTGGCCGAATCCGAGACTCGAACCCATGCAGACAGAGGTGAGATGGCAGTGATCCGTAACAGAGAGCGCTTTAGACCACTCGGCCACTCGGGGCCCCTAGAACTGAACGAAACGGACAAGTTAATTTCAATGCGAATCGAGCGAGAGATGCAATGATTCGTAATACAGCTAGAAATAGTCCCTACCAAATGCATAATATTTTGCATATTGAAGCAAAATAACAAGTTTTGCATAACAAAAAACTTACAATAATGAACACTAGCATTAGTTCAACAAAACTTCACCGGATGGTTAAAGTCATTAAATTATGAACGATCATACCTAGCATTCTGTTTTGTTGAGTTATATATTACAATATAGGAATAGTACCTAGCATCGTATTTCCTGAGTTAGGTATTACAATATAGGAATATTACCTAGCATCCTATTTTGTTGAGTTAGGTATTACAATATAGGGGTAGTACATAGCATCCTGTTTTGTTGAGTGTGGTATTACAATATAGGAATAGTACCTAGCGTCATGTTTTGTTGAGTTACATATTACAATATAGGAATAGTACCTAGCATCGTGTTTTGTTGAGTGAGGTACTACAATATAGTAATAGTACCTAGCATCCTGTTTTGTTGAGTTAGGTATTACAATATAGGAATAGTACCTATCATGTTGTTTTTGAGGTAGGTATTACAATATAGGAATAGTACCTATCATCCTGTTTTGTTGAGTGAGGCATTACAATAGCATTGAAATGGATGCTTCAGATGCACGCACACACCAACAATAGTGAGTGTTTGTCGAATCTCAGATAAAAACTAGATCAAAATATTTTTGTTTAACAATGTGCCAGAACTGCATAGATCAGAGTATGAATGAATCCATTACCATATACGCATACTTCTCTCAAGAAATATACCATTACACATCAAATACAAATATTTTATCTGGTCACTAATCCCAAACCCATTCGGTGTATCCTGTGTATCCTGTGTATGCTGTGTATCCTGTGTATCCTGTGAGAATGTGTTACATTCTTTCATATAGTGTAACTGCAGCAATTTGATTATTTGTGATGATATGCTTTGCAAAGCCTTCGATGTTTTAGCCTCTTCCAGTTCTTTCTTTAAACATTAAGTTTTGTAACCTATTTAGTTTCTTTAAACATTAAGTTTTGTAACCTATTTAGTTTCTTTAAACATTAAGTTTTGTAACCTATTTAGTTTCTTTAAACATTAAGTTTTGTAACCTATTTAGTTTCTTTAAACATTAAGTTTTGTAACCTATTTAGTTTCTTTGAACATTTTTGAGCAAGTCGTCTGACAAATTCAGTTTTACAACAGTCTTTCGGGATTTGCAACGTAACCTGTAACCTTCTTTTCAGATTTCGTGCTAATTTTGGCTTTGTTTCATTTTACGTTGCACACCTTTCATATATTTGTACTGAAATCTGGAAGTTAAATAGAATTTGATATCAAGGGGTTAAAAGATTTAGTTATGATCTGAATTATTACGTTACTTTTCAGCATTGCATCATTTTAAATTTAAACGATGACACGAAAACCAATGAATACAAACTTACGTCCAAAATTTGAAATACAAATGAGATATAATAGATCTACCAGTCGTTATTATAAATATTGTCAAAATGTTTCAATGAAAAAAAAATTCTTAATAAGAATGCATGGAAAATAGAAAACTGGAAAAATTACATGCACGAATACAACCAGTTTCAGCCCAAAAGAAACAAATATTACAAAGATGAAAATGTGAAATTAGTTCACATGAGAAAAGTATAACATTAAACATTAAAACATTGACTTCACCCGTAGATGCTCAAACATCACTAAACCTGAAAGAACCAGTGAAGATGACCTTCACATTGATCGTTTCATCCCATGATCATCATTACATTTGTTCACTAGATACTAGATAGCGAGCAAAAATAAATATTAAAAATGATGATATTCCTTCCGAAGATAAAATAGCAAGTCCCTTGAAAAAAAGTTGAATCATTCAAGTTGGCTAAATTTAACATAAAAGGAAATTTTAAACAGTATTGTCTAATTTCCACATGAAACTTTATCGAACGGTAAGAGGCTACGTCTGTCATGGCATATATTATAACATCTAATAGGCACTCTTTTAAAGTAATCTTTATTTCCTCATCTTATCTGTTGCGATTTATGTAAGCTGCGTCGTTTCCAAAGAAATTAATATATTTGAATATCGCATTGATCTTGCATTTAATGTAGATAGAGTGAAGTTCAATTTGAATGCAAAATATCCAATGATTTGTCTAATTTCATTTGATGTAATGAAATTAACTTTCATTTCATTTTGTAAAGCATCGTAATTATCGATTAGAATCTGTTAATGTATTATCCAACAGTGTCAATTATAAGTCCGACCATGATTTGGATTTAGGCACATCAAGCATTAAAAAGGATTGCACATGTCTTCTTGATTAAATTTTCATCTATCTTTTCTAATTACTTTCAATTACATTGTTATCTAATTACTGCGTGTACCATATGCAACAGTTATGTTCAATTCTTGTTTGTACTGATCAGTATCTGAGAAAAAAAGAGTTTGTTGTTATTTTCGTCTTCCATAAATCCCTATGTTTTTACAGCTGACTCCATCTTGTCATCATTTTGACATTTATCCATGTATTCGCTATCTAAATAACCGAAAGATGGCGGAGGGTGCTATTGATGATGAATTTGAGTATAAATTTGAAAACTGAATGAAGGTGAGTAAACTTTGATGTTTAGATGGGCTCACGCCAGTTCAAAATCGAATCCAAGTTCTCAACTTAAACGAGGATGGCATAGAGGAAAGCGTATGCATTAATCAATTTTAATAATATTTGGAATAAAACCACACAATTAAAATACAAGACAAACCACGTTGTTACACAAAGCCAGATCGTGAGAAATTTAAAATCTTTAGGAAAGAAGGCAGCAAAACAATGCTAACACCAGGTACTATAACGGGCCAGACCAGTAACGTTTTGAACCGGCTTTTAATCAAAGACAATCAATAAAAGTACCAAAATTAAGAAGCTGTCAGACAGTGTAATATAAACAGATTCAAGTGTTGAAAAGGACACTAGCAACGAATCTGTAATGCAAGAACGGCTGGAAAGCGTTCAAATAATAAAAGATCAAGTCGATGGAGATCAGACAGTGTGATAGAAAAAGTTGAGAAAATATATAAAGGATTAATTTAAAGCCTGATGAAGAATTGATTTAGGTGAAGGATTTAAACAATTATTCAATAAGAGCGGTATATCAGTGATATATAGATACAGGTCCTGTTATCGTGTAGACAGGTCCTGTTATCGTGTAGACAGGTCCCGTTATCGTGTAGAAAAGGTCCCGTTATCGTGTAGACAGGTCCTGTTATCGTGTAGACAGGTCCTGTTTGTTGCATATATAGGTCTGCTTTTAGTATAGTGGTGCACCTTTTTTGTATAGAAAGTATTGTTTATGGTACAGAGATATATGTGTTGTTTGTTATATAGAGACAGGTCTTGGTTGTCATATAGAGATAGGTCTTGTTTGTTGTATAGAGAGAGGTCGTTCTTATTGTATAGAGAGAGAGGTCGTGTTTGATGTATAAAGGTGAGTCTTGTTTGTTTTTAGAAATGGGTCTTGTTTATTGTATAGAGATGGATCTTGTTTGTCATATAGAGAAGGGTCTTGTTTGTTGTATAGAGATGGGTCATGTTTGTTGTATGAAGATAGGTCACATTTGTCATATAGAGATGGGTCTTGTTTATTATACAGAGTCTTCTGTGATGTATGGAGATAGGTCATAGTTGTCATATAGAGATAGATCTTGTTTGCTGTATAGAGAGAGGTCATTGTTGTCATAAACAGATGGGTCTTGTTTGTTGTATAGAGAGGCCTTTTTTGTTGTATAGAGAGAGATCATTGTTGTTATAAAGAGATGAGTATTGTTTGTTGTATACTGAGAGGTCATGGTTGTCTTAAACAGATGGGTCTTGTTTGTTGTATAGAGATGAGTCTTGTTTGATGTAAAGAGATGGGTCATGTTTATTGTATGAAGATAGGTCACATTTGTCATATAGAGATGGGTCTTGTGTGTTATAGAGAGATAAGTCTTGTTTGATGTATGGAGATAGGTCATAGTTGTCATATAGAGATGGGTCTTGTTTGTTGCATAGAGAGAGGTCATGGTTGTCATAAACAGATGGGTCTTATTAGTTGTGTAGAGATGGGTCTTGTTTGTTGTATGAAGATAGGTCATAGTTGTCATATAGAGATAGGTCTTGTTTGTCATATAGAGATGGGTCTTCTTTGTCATAAGGATGGGTCTTGTTTGTCATACAGAGATGGGTCTTATGTGTTGTATAGAGATGGGTCTTGTTTGATGTATGGAGATAGGTCATAGTTGTCTTATAGAGATGGGTCTTGCTTGTCATATAGAGATGGGTCTTGTTTGTCATGTAGAGATGGGTCTTATGTCTTGTATAGAGATGGGTCTTGTTTGATGTATGGAGATAGGTTATAGCTGCGATATAGAGATAGGTATAGTTTGTGTATAGAGATGGATCTTGTTTGTTGTATAGAGATGGTTATTGTTTGTTGTATAGAGATGAGTCATGTTTGTTGTATGAAGATAGGTCATAGTTGTCATATAGAGATAAGTCTTATTTGTCATATAGAGATGGATCTTGTTTGTCATATAGAGATAGGTCATGTTTGATGTATGGTGATATGTCATATTTGTCATATAGAGATGGGTCTTCCTTGTCATATAGAGATGGGTCTTGTTTGTCATATAGAGATGGGTCTTATTTGATGTATGGAGATAGGTCATAGTTGCGATATAATGACAGGTCTAGTTTGTGTATAGAGATAGGTCCTGTTTGATATATAGAGATGAGTTTTATTTGCCATATAGAGATGGGTCTTGTTTGATGTATATAAACGAGTCTTGTTTGTCATAAAGAGATGGTTCGTGTTTGTTGTACAGAGATAAGTCTTGTTTGATGTATAGCGATACATCTTGGGTGTCAAATAGAGATGTGTCTTGTGTCTTGTATACAGGTAAGTCTTGCTTGTTGTATAGAGACAGGTCATATTTGTCATATAGAGATAAGTATTGTTTGATGTAAGAGATAGGTCATAGGTGTCATATGGAGATGGGTTTCTTTGGTTGTATAGAGAGAGGTCTTGTTTGTTGTATAGAGAGAGGTCATTGTTGTCATAAAGAGATGGGTCTTGTTTTGTTGTATAGAGTAGGGTCTTGTTTGTTGCATAGAGGGAGGTCTTGTTTGTTGTATAGACAGAGGTCATTGCTGTCATAAAGAGATGGGTCTTGTTTATTGTATAGAGAGAGGTCATTGCTGTCATAATGAGATGGGTCTTGTTTGTTGTATAGATAGAGGTCATTGCTGTCATAAAGAGATGGGTCTTGTTTGTTGTATAGAGTAGGGTCTCGCTTTTTTTGTATAGAGTTGGTTCTTGTTTGTTGTATAGAGAAAGGTCAATGTTGTCATATAGAGATGGGTCTTGTTTGTTGTATAGAGAGAGGTCATTGTTGTCATATAGAGATGGGTCTTGTTTGTTGTATAGAGAGAGGTCATTGTTGTCATATAGAGATGGGTCTTGTTTGTTGTATAGACAGAGGTCATTGTTGTCATAAAGAGATGGGTCTTGTTTGTTGTATAGAATAGGGTCTTGTTTTGTTGTATAGAGGGAGGTCTTGTTTGTTGTATAGAGAGAGGTCATTGTTGTCATAAGGAGATGGGTCTTGTTTGCTGTATATAGAGAGGTCATTGTTGTCATAAGGAGATGGGTCTTGTTTGATGTATAGAGATGGGTCGTGTTTGTTGTATAGAGAGGATTATTGTTTGTTGTATAGAGATGAGTCATTTTTGTTGTATGGAGTCGGTTAATGTTTGTTATATAGAGATGAGTCTTGTTTGTTGTATGAAGATAAGTCATAGTTGTCATATAGAGATGGGTCTTGCTTGTCATATAGAGATGGGTCATATTTGTCATATAGAGATGAGTCTTGTTTGTCATATAGAGATGGGTCTTGTTTGATGTCTGGAGATATGTCATCTTTGTCATATAGACATGGGTCTTGCTTGTCATATAGAGATGGGTCATATTTGTCATTTAGAGATGAGTCTTGTTTGTCATATAGAGATGGGTCTTGTTTGTTGTATAGAGAGAGGTCATTGTTGTCATAAAGAGATGGGTCTTGTTTGTTGTATAGAGTAGGGTCTTATTTGTTGTATAGAGGGAGGTCTTGTTTGTTGTATAGAGAGAGGTCATTGCTGTCATAATGAGATGGGTCTTGTTTGTTGTATAGAGATAGGTCATTGTTGTCATATAGAGATGGGTCTTGTTTGTTGTATAGATAGAGGTCATTGCTGTCATAAAGAGATGGGTCTTGTTTGTTGTATAGAGTAGGGTCTTGTTTGTTGTATAGAGGGAGGTCTAGTTTGTTGTATAGAGAGAGGTCATTGTTGTCATAAGTAGATGGGTCTTGTTTGTTGTATAGAGTAGTGTCTTGTTTGTTGTATAGAGGGAGGTCTTGTTTGTTGTATAGAGACAGGTCATTACTGTCATAAAGAGATGGGTCTTGTTTGTTGTATAGAGTAGGTTCTTGTTTGTTGTACAGAGATAGGTCATTGTTGTCATATAGAGATGGGTCTTGTTTGTTGTATAGAGAGAGGTCATGGTTGTCATATAGAGATGGGTCTTGTTTGTTGTATAGAGAGAGGTCATCTTGTCATATAGAGATGGGTCTTATTTCTTGTATAGAGAGAGGTCATTGTTGTTATAAAGAGATGGGTCTTGTTTTGTTGTATAGAGAGAGGTCATTGTTGTCATAAAGAGATGGGTCTTGTTTGTTGTATAGAGGGAGGTCTTGTTTGTTGTATAGAGAGAGGTCATTGTTGTCATATAGATATGGGTCTTGTTTGTTGTATAGAGAGAGGTCATTGTTGTCATAAAGAGATGGGTCTTGTTTGTTGTATAGAGAGAGGTCATTGTTGTCATAAAGAGATGGGTCTTGTTTGTTGTATAGAGTAGGGTCTTGTTTGTTGTATAGAGGGAGGTCTTGTTTGTTGTATATAGAGAGGTCATTGTTGTCATAAAGAGATGGGTCTTGTTTGTTGTATAGAGTAGGGTCTTGTTTGTTGTATAGAGATGTCTTGTTTGATGTATAGAGATGGGTCTTGTTTGTTGTATAGAGAGGGTTATTGTTTGTTGTATAGAGATGAGCCATGTTTGTTGTATAGAGATGAGTCTTGTTTGTTGTATGAAGATATGTCTTGTTTGTTGTATGAAGATAGGTCATTGTTGTCATATAGAGATGGGTCTTGTTTGTTGTATAGAGAGAGGTCATTGTTGTCATATAGAGAAGGCTCTTGTTTGATGTATGGAGATATGTCATCTTTGTCATATATAGATGGGTCTTGCTTGTCATATAGAGATGGATCATATTTGTCATATAGAGATGAGTCTTGTTTGTCATATAGAGATGGGTCTTGTTTGATGTATGGAGATAGGTCATAGTTGCGATATAGAGATAGGTCTTGTTTGTGTATAGAAATAGGTGCTGATTGATGTATAGAGATGAGTCTTATTTGTCATATAGAGATGGGTCTTGTTTGATGTATATAAACGAGTCTTGTTTATCATATAGAGATGGTTCTTGTTTGTTGTACAGGGATAAGTCTTGTTTGATGTATAGCGATACATCTTGGTTGTCAAATAGAGATGTGTCTTGTTTCTTGTATACAGGTAAGTCTTGTTTGTTGTTTAGATATAGGTCATATTTGTCATATAGAGATAAGTGTAAGAGATGGGTCATAGGTGTCATATAGAGATGGGTTTCTTTGGTTGTATAGAGAGAGGTCTTGTTTGTTGTATAGAGAGAGGTCATTGTTGTCATATAGAGATGGGTCTTGTTTGTTGTATACGGTAGGGTCTTGTTTGTTGTATAGAGGGAGGTCTTGTTTGTTGTATAGAGAGAGGTCATTGCTGTCATAAAGAGATGGGTCTTGTTTGTTGTATAGAGTAGGGTCTTGTTTTTTTTTTTGTATAGAGTAGGTTCTTGTTTGTTGTATAGAGATAGGTCATTGTTGTCATATAGAGATGGGTCTTCTTTGTTGTACAGAGATATATAAAGTAGGCTCTTATTTGTTGTATAGAGTAGGGTCTTGTTTGTTGTATAGACATAGGTCATTGTTGTCATAAAGAGATGGATCTTGTTTGTTGTATAGAGAGAGATCATTGCTGTCATAAGGAGATGGGTCTTGTTTGTTGTATAGAGTAGTTTCTTGTTTGTTGTATAGAGATGTCTTGTTTGATGTAAAGAGATGAGACTTGTTTGTTGTATGAAGATGTGGCATAGTTGTTTTATAGAGATAGGACTTGTTTGATGTATAGGGCTGGGTCGTGTTTGTTGTATAGAGATGGTTATTGTTTGTCGTATAGAGATGAGTTTTGTTTGTTGTATGAAGATAGGTCATAGTTGTCATATAGCGATAGGTATTGTTTGTCATATAGAGATGGATCTTGCTTGTGATATAGAGATGGATCTTGTTTGTCATATACAGGTGGATCTTGTTTGTTGTATAGAGATGTTTATTGTTTGTCGTATAGAGATGAGTCTTGTTTGATGTATGGAGATAGGTCATAGTTGTCATATAGCGATAGGTATTGTTTGTCATAAAGAGATCGATCTTTCTTGTCATATAGAGATGGGTCTTGTTTGTCATATACAGATGGATCTTGTTTGTTGAATAGAGATGGGTCTTGTTTGATGTATGGAGATAGGTCATAGTTGTCATATAGAGATGGGTCTTGTTTGGTGTATAGAGATGAGTCTTATTTGTCATACATAGATGGGTCTTTTTTGAAATATAGAAACGTGTATTGTTTGCCATATAGAGATGGTTCTTGTTTGTTGTACAGAAATAAATCTTGTTTGATGTATAGAGATAGATCTTGGTTGTCATATAGAGATGGGTCTTGTTTCTTGTATATAGGTAAGTCTTGTTTGTTGTTTAGATATAGGTCATAGGTGTCATATAGAGATGGGTTTCTTTGGTTGTATAGAGAGAGGTCTTGTTTGTTGTATAGAGATAGGTCATAGTTGTCATATAGAGGTAAGTATTGTTTGATGTAAGAGATAGGGCTTTGCTGTCATATAGAGATTGGTCTTGTTTGTTTGATAGAGACAAGTCTTGTTTGATGTATAGATATATATCATAGTTGTCATATAGAGATGGATCTCGTTTGTTGTACAGAGGTAAGTCTTGTTTGTTTTTTAGAGATAGGGCTTAGTTGTCATATAGAGATGGGTCTTGTTTGTTGTATAGAGATAGGGCTTAGTTGTCATATAGAGATGGGTCTTGTTTATTGTATAGAGATGAGTCTTGTTTTTTGTGTAGAGATAAGTCTTGTTTGTTGTATAGAGATGAGTCTTGTTTGTTGTGTAGAGATAAGTCTTGTTTGTTGTATGTAGATAGGGCATAGTTGTCCTATAGAGATGGGTCCTGTTGGTTGTATAGAGAAGATAAGTCTTATTTTGTTAATAGAGATAGGTATTGTTTGTTGTACAGAGATACGTAATGTCCTTTTACTTAAAAGATTACAGTCTGTAAACGGTAGAATCGGCTAAAATGACTTGACAGATTTATCCTCGATAACGTTATGAAGATAGCCTTTTACATTTTTAAACTCTTACCGCTTAACTGACTTTGACTTTTATTTTTCTCTTATATTTGAAGTAACCATAATTGTGTTCAGTTTGTTTGGAGTTTTGTTGCAGTGTTGTTTGTTTTGTTTTTGGGGGGGTGGGTGGGTGGGTGGGTGGTGGTGTTTGTTTGTTGTTAGTTTTATTGCTAGCTTCAATTTAAGTCCTATACATATTAATGTAGTTTTGTTGTATTCCTCAGATAGAATTTGGTAAAACGTTCATTTATTTTCTCGTTTCATTTTGAGCGAAATAATTCGACATTCGTGTTATTATGGTTCTGTTGCAAGTATTTGACGCTTTTCCTTTCAGAAAAATTGTTTTCCTCAACAGATTGCATTTTTGACGTTGTCTATCTATACAGATGTCTCTGAAAGCATCATGTGTCTTCTATATATTTTTGTTTTCAGTCTTTCAGCCAATGAGTATTTCGAGAATGGCATGCTTATGATTATCTATGTCTACTACTTGAGGCCACGTGTGAAAAAGCCACATGGAGTACGTTAAAAATATTAATGTGCTCTGTGGAGAATTATATCGAGCAGATTTCGGTATGCATATATTTCCCACGACTGGTACAAGCATTATAACAGATTTTCAAGTGGTCACTTACTTGATACATTGCCAATGGAGCTAGTAACATGCTATGTAATGCACACTGAAGAATATCATATACTGTCTTAGACTTCGCCATTGCTTTATAGCAAGACGCTAACGAAAACTTTTGGACATATTCACACTGTTTAGTTCTCGTATTTGTTATTGTTGTTGTTGTTGTTGTTGTTGTTGATGATGATGATGATGATGATGACAGTTTTGTTGCTCTGTTTTGATTTTATAACTAAATATGTGATCTGATAAATTCCATGGCACAATAGTTTTTAGTTCATATTAAGTGCAGGCAAGAGTCTTTCCAGCACGTTTCCATCACTTATTTGTATGGTTTGTCTTCTCTTCCTGCACTTATCGGAGCAAAATAGCAAATAGTCAATATTTTGGCGGCGCGTCATTTTTTAAAATGTGTGATCGACCCAATCTATATGCTATGTTAGACTTTGGATCACGTAATGCACATGCCGGTCAGGTAAGTGTCTTCTTTATATTATTTCAGTCATATCTGAAAATAAGATAAAGCAGCGCATAGCAACAACAAGAAATTGCGTCTTTTGTTGTGATATCTTCAACTCTCTTCAAAGTCATCACGGAGCAAACATCTGCTGATTATTACTTAGCACCAGAATTAACTCTCACCTGCAGCGACCATACGCACTTTTCCTGTTCGAAAACATACGTTTTATTGCACATGTTGAGTCTCTCTTAAATTAAAACCCCTTTAAATTAGTTCATTTAGAATTAATGTAATCTATACCAAGACGTTTAACTGATGTGAGTCTATGTTTAGCGAAATATGGCCTCTCAAAATGACTGTAGTAATGACAACGTTCTTTGAAGATGCACCAGATCAAACGAATAACATAATAGGATTTGATGTTATTGAGGAGTTTCTTCATATCCTTTATTTATCCCGTCGTGTTAGATAATAATGTGGCCTACGAAGAAACACAATTCGTCTAATTATTCTCAGCTCAGTTTTAAAATATATTGCTCTTGGAAACCTTTCATCTTTATTGATCAAAGTTTTGGATATCACGTTAATAAAAAAATAACTTGGGAAAGGGAAGATTAAAGTATAGTCCCTATGACGTCACGCACGAAAATTAGACATTGTCTCTGCGCGCAGCATTAACAAATCGAACGTATGGAGGTCACTTGAATCGACCAGGTTTAGTCGAATCACACGGATCGATCATACGATGTTAACTCGGTATAATTAATTTTCTACTTATGTATGTATGTATGTATGTATGTATGTATGTAGAAATGTATGTATGTATGCATATGTATGTATGTATGTATGTATGCATATGCATGTATATGTATGTATGTATGTATGTGTGTATGTATGTATGTATGTATGTATGTATGTATGTATGCATATGTATGTATGTATGTATGTATGCATGCATGGTTAACTCTACTATTACTGCATATCCAGCAGCATGGTAAGTAATTCAGTAAATTAAATATATAAATCTATACAGGAAACCTAAATTTACCCAGCTATCGTTTTCGTTTTGTGGACGAGACAAAAGATAGTCTTCGAATAGACTCATTTTATCATTTTTTTTGTTACTGTCTTTGTGTGTTTATTAAGGCTATATCGTGTCGAGTAAAAGGAAGCCGAATGTTTTTTTTTCCAAAAGAAAGACCGGGGCTTGTATCTAACATGTGACATTTGTAGTACTTGTTCGTCGCTCAACCAACTGGGCAAGTAAGGCTCCTGATTTGATGGATTCGTTAGAGACTATGGTTCAACATTTCAAATCATGAATAAATAAATGCATCAGTCTTTGGGTCGGTGATGACTTTTTTGTTTGTTTAGAAAGTAGTTCGAATACAATTCATCCTGTGTCTCTGGTATAACGGTAAATTGATATAGCCGATAAGTATACGATCTAATAATGCTACGATATGTGTGCCTGCTCCGTTGTGTGCAGATTTCTTATGAACTCGGTAGAAATATAAAATGTCAAGAAAATAAGTACAATTTAAAGACACTTCAGCCTCACTAAGTCAGTTGTAATCTAAAGTACTTATGTTTAGTGATGCATATTTAGTACAGGTTTTCCACTGCTGCAATGAAAGCGGTTGATGTTAATACGTAGGTAAGTACGTATTCCTAGAAACGTATATGTGCCGTATGCCAATCAAGAAACTGTTCAAAAAGTTAGTGAGCTAGATTATAATGAGTGTACCTTGCTATCATTGTAAGGGTCCTTCTAAGTTAAACTGAAAAAGTTGATTCTTGAGAGAGAGAGAGAGAGAGAGAGAGAGAGAGAGAGAGAAAGAGAAATGATGGCAGGCCTTACTTTACAATTTTTATAATATTATTCCTTCACAACGTAATCATGTTACAATTACAACGAAAAACGAAAAAATTATTTTAGGTTTTGTATTCTGTGCTTAACATTGTATTACCTAATTAAAATAAACTACGTTTTCTTTCTATACAATACTGGAGTTACAATTTTTTTTAGTAAATTGCCGAACTGTTTGAATTTATACATGACTTTGGTATTTTCCGAACCCATAACTCGGAATATAAACGGAGCTCTGTGAGTTAATGCTTTCTTAAGTACCACAACTAGGTATGGTAGCTACCCACAACCGATATCATACTACATTTATTTCTCAAATTCTGTATATATTCACTTAATACGGAAGACATATCATAATCTTCATGTACATTTTGGATACGCATTTCATCTCCTGTATTTATTAAACGTTTTGTAATGTGATTTTTGGTCAGATGTCTCATCTATTTTATTAGACGATTATAATGTGACTCACCTGTTGCATTAGATGTTTTAGTGTGATTTTTCGGACAGACGTTTCTCTGTTGCATTAGATGTTTTAGTGTGATTTTTCGGACAGACGTTTCTCTGTTGCATTAGATATTTTTAATTTGGGTACTGAACAAGTATCTCATCTGTTGACGTGTAATGCTAACTGTATAGATTGTCGGATTAAAGAAAAATGGCAGATTAGGACAAAACAACGGCATAAACTTATAACTTAAGTAAAACTGAAAAGACTTTAAGTCATTGACTTACCATGACAAACCCCAATGTCAATGTCCTATCATGACAAACCCCAATATCAATGTCTTATCATGACAAACCCCGAAGTCACTGTCTTATCATGACAAACCCCAATGTCAATGTCTTATCATGACAAACCCCAAAGTCAATGTCATATCATGACAAATCCTAATGTCAATGTCTTATCATGACAAACCCCAATGTCAATGTTTTTTCATGACAAACCCCAAAGTCAATGTCTTATCATGACAAATCCTAATGTCAATGTCTTATCATGACAAACCCCAATGTCAATGTCTTATCAATGGCTGATTTTTTTGCTTAGGATGATGTAACCTCAACCTTGACCTTTAATACCTTCTGTTCATCATATATTGACAAGAAATATTCCATAGTTCTATAACCAACAGTGACCTTGTCGATATCGTCGTTTGCTTTTCTTGTCGTTAAGTTCCTTCGTTTGTTATTGTCCGCTGCCCCGGGTCTCTCTTTACTGTTCCCTCAGATCTTAAATTATATCACTTATGCCTCGCGTACCTGAATGTGCTTCTATTTTACGGTGATTGCTTGGTGATGACTGCCACTTGTTCTTTGGCCTTTTTCCACTGGGTTGGCTAATGTGGTTTGTAATTGGGCAAGGCACTTCACTCCAATTGCTTCCGCACGATATAAGCTGTACATGCTGGTGTCCTTTAACAGATCAGGACAAACCAATCCACTTTAGGCTTTTGGCTTTGTCATATGGCATATAAATTGGAATTACTTTCATCGACCTCTAGCTCAGACCTTTCGTCCTATCATCTTGAAAACGCTTATGAAATGATATCGATTTACCAACACCATTTATATTAAGCTGAAATCCGTAAATGCTATCGATTTACTTAACAACGTTTCTATTTAAGCTGAAATCCGTACGCCAGGACGTTGATAACCACATGGTTCTCAAGTGGGACTTATGTGATCAAATGCTTCTGCAAGTTTCGCTTGAATACTGAAATCTTCTCGTAAATAAAAAACACATCGAAAGAGATCAGAGATAATTTAGAATGACCGTTTTTCTAACACCCTTAAAATAGTTAGCGAGGCTCACAAATGTACCTGATCGCTGTCAAGACACAGTGAAGCATTCCGATACAACCTGCGGACATACTTGATCATGAGAAGCGAAATACAAGGGGAATTTAATGCAAAATCGTGAAGCCTTTTAAAGTGCCCTGATAATCTTTTTACTCAGAAAAGATGGTTTTGACTTGGATCATATCTTTAAAAAGATAAAATGGGTTATACTGGTAAAGTTGAAATGAACCACCATTGACGTTTCCTGTTTACTTTGTTTTGTTGTTGTTTTGTTTTACAGTTACCGGCACAATACTCCGAACTCCTTTGAGAATTACTGTGTAGTTTTAATGAAAGTTGGGTTAGGAACACTTTCGAACATTTTGTCAAAACAATCCTTGTTAAAAGAAGAGAGATATATGTAACTACATTTTAACATGATATTACACGCAGACGAGTTTTCCATCCGTTTTAACTAATTGGCTCTTTTTCTAAGAAACATGTCATGCATTCCAAGGAATCTAAAAGAACAGAAACCCAGATATTGTTTTGGTGATACATTCTTGGCATGTTTCAATGATTGTTATTATCACAATTTATAAACGTAGTTTTACAAGATTACATGTTAAGATTTATTTGTTTATTATCATCTAATATGCCTGTTATAGATTGGGTGCTTTCTTTTTATATGTCCGAAATTACAACAGAAGACTATGTTAGGATATGTAAAAGACATTACTTCAAATATCGAATGTATGGGTCTGGTATTTCTATAAACATGTAACTCCGTAATACGACCAAGATTATTTTGCCAATATTGTTTAATGTCTATGATAAAAGGAGAATCAGATTGGGAAAGGAACAACGATCTCCTGAAGGTCGATTATGTATCACAGTGTCAGGAGATGTATAATTTTTAGAAAAGATACCACATACAAATTGTTGAACTAATCAACTATTTACCGCCTTGCTAAATGCGATCAATAGATAGGAGCATTTAAAGAAGCATCACCTATCTGTTAGGTAGGGAAATATATGGGATAAACGCAATTAGAGTGTTACGATATTGATATAAAGCCATTTGTTGAATAAATGTTTTTTTTGTGTTTGATGGCACATTAACAAATTAAATGCTATATAATACCGAGAATATATTTCGCTACCTGGAGACAAACCACAGCAGCAGACGCGAGCTTATCTGGTGTGGGTCGTAACTCGCGATCTTGGCTAGTTCGGCACTTTTGGGTGTCTGTGGTTCTCCTTGTGCGTTCACGCTCGCCTAAACGTTTAATAGCAAAAGTTGATTTGGTGATTTGTTGATTGATTGTGTTTTAACGGCGCATCATCACTGTTAGGCTATTTAGCGCCAAACAAAATGTTATATGTATAATCTTTTAAAAATTATAAAAAGTCTCATATCGACCAGCGATATCAAAACCAAATAGTTTAAATTAAGACGATAAGATGGTAACGGTGAAAAATAAAGCTTCCCGATCAACGGGGGATGTGAATGGTATATGTTAATGAAGAATGATGAAAAGGTATTAAAAAAGGGACGGTATATATATTGCATAAAACTGCACAAGGTGATAGCATAAAAGTTAGAGTTTAGAGTAAATATTCACTGCTTTCAGGAACTCCATAATACAAATGATGTTTATTGTATCAAAAAGTTCCTTCATGTCATGCACATTGTAATACTGATCGCGTGTAGGTTGCAGGTCAAAACACTCTATCATAAAGTGCTTAACAGTGAATGGTTCATTGCAAGAAACGCACTCTGGTTGGTCTTCACCTTTTAGTATGTGGGAGTGGGTGATATAAGTATGACCAATTCGGATTATTGCAATGACTACCTCCTCCCTACGCAAGATTCTGTAGGAAGGAGTCCATTCTCCTAGGGTTGGCTTGATGGCGTAAAGTTTATTATTCAGTGCATCATTCCATGATGCCTGCCACTTTTGACGTAAAGTCTCTTTGATTTCGGTTTAAAATCAGTATACGGTATTTTAAAATTAGATGGTTCGTGAGATAAGGCCATTTTAGCAGCGCGATCTGCTTTTTCATTACCTTTAATACCAATATGGCTAGGTAACCAGCAGTACACGATATTGTGGGAGGTACTCAGCTTAGTATTTGTGACGAGAACATTGGTCAACAATGGGTTCTCCAGTTTTCTATTGTGTAGTGACTGAAGTACTGATAGGGAGTCGGAGAAGATGATGCTGTTAATACGTTTGTTTTCGATATATTGCAGAGCAAGGTCTATTGCTCTGATTTCGGCTGAAAAAACAGATGTGCCATTTGGTAAGCGAACTTGCTTTGTGTGGTTTACACAAACGAAGGCTGCAACAGCCTTTTCCTCATCCTTTGATCCGCCTGTATAAATTCTTGTGTAGTTTTTAAATTCGGTGAGGAGTTCTTGATAACAGTTGTGGAAGACGGAAGGGTTTGTCTCAGATTTGTTTCCATCGTGTAGCGTAAAAAGTACTTTTGGTTGTTTAAGTAGCCAGGGTGGTGTTTCGGAGATGGACGTTTTCTGAATTTTAGAAAGATCAAGTTTTGTATTGTCAAAGCTGGATGACATTATAATGCCAAAGGAAGGTATGGCGTTTGGTTTATTTTCGTACAAGGCTTTGTATCTGGGTGGAAAAACAGCCGAAAAAGCAGGGTTCTGAGGGTTTGATTTTAATTTGAGAGCATACTGTGCGGAAAGTATTTCTCTACGATGTGATAACGGGGGTTCGTTCGCTTCAGCTAGAAGGCTTTCACACGGGGATGTCTTAAATGCTCCCAGAGCCAGTCTTATTCCCTGATGATGAATTGGATCAAGCATTTTCAAATATGATTTTCTGGCTGAACCATTCACAACGCAACCATAGTCCAGTTTCGACCGTATAAACGTTCTATATAAATTGAGTATGACTTTTCTATCAGCACCCCAGTCAGTGTGCGCTACTACTTTAAGTAGGTCGAGTGCTTTTAAGCATTTAGCTTTCAAGTTCTTTAGGTGTGGAATAAAAGTCAGTTTTCTGTCAAAGATAATACCTAAAAAATTTGTTTCCTCAACAACTGGAATAGGTGTTTCGTCCAGCGTGAGTTTAGGTTCATGACGATGTCTTCGTAACTGACAGAAATGCATACATACCGTTTTGGATTTCGAGAATTTGAAACCGTTTGCACTGGCCCAATTGTGAACCTTGTTTATATTTTGCTGTAGTTGTCTTTCAATTGTATGTATGTGCTTTGATCGATAACATATTGGAAAATCATAAACGTAAAACGAGCAATCCACACCAGGAGCCAAACACTTGGTGATGCTATTAATTTTGATATTGAAAAGTGTCACAGATAAAATACTGCCCTGGGGCACACCCATCTCTTGCTCGTGCAGATTTGATAGGGTAGAGCCCACTCGTACTTTGAATTCTCTGTCTGAAAGAAAGTTTGATATGAAAGAGGGCAGACCGCCTTTTAGACCTAGATCGTGCAGGTCATTTAGTATCCCGTACTTCCATGTCGTGTCATAGGCCTTTTCTAAATCAAAGAAAACCGCTACTAAATGTTCTTTCTTGATAAATGCGTGGCAAATAAATGTTTCTAGTCTAACCAGATGATCATTGGTGCTCCGTCCATAACGAAAGCCACTTTGGAAAGGAGATATTAAATTATTAGTTTCCAGGTACCATACAAGCCGAGAATTGATCATTAGTTCCATTGTTTTGCACACACAGCTTGTGAGTGCAATAGGTCGATAGTTGGTAGGATATTCAGTATCTTTACCTGGTTTGGGAACTGGTATTACTGTTGCTTCTTTCCAAATTTTTGGTACATTACCAGTAATCGATAAATCATTGAAGATTTTCAAAAGAGTTGTTAATGATGATTACGGAAGGTGTTTTAAAAACTGGTAATGTATTTCGTCAGGCCCAGCGGATGTATCATGGGCCTTGTCTAAAGCCTCCATAAGCTCCAATAGTGGGGACAGTTGGTTATAACTCTCTGAGTTGTTGGATGTGAATTTAAACGTGACTTTTTTTGAGTTTTCAGTTTCAAAAGAGGGAACTAGTAGCTGGAGGAAGGGAAATGCATGTAAAATTTACCCACGATTTCAGACTAGCTGGATGCATGAGCTGAGCTTCATACACACTTTGATTACATGTCATGCGAAAAGATGGTTTATTGTAATTATAGACAGGAAGATTATGCTGCGTCTTAATAGACACGTTTGTTACATGACACGTTCCAAGACAAGTTGATTGAGCATTTCAAAGACACCTCCCTCTAGTGCTAGTTGATTACGTAACACGCTTAAAAATGATTTAATCGCATGCAACTGCTTTTAAGGATCATTTGATGTTGTTGTATTGACGGAAGCCAGCAGACTGCCTGATTCAGTTAAGTTCGAGTTGAGTGTATGGCTCCACGTTACACGAATAAACTGCATGAATCTCTCAGAGATATTATGTTCTCGTGATATGCACAAGAGACGAAATGACTGCAGGATTTAATGCCGGTGGAATGGGGCAGTTGTACGTCATAAAAGGTGTTGTTGATTGATACCATATTTCCGGTTATGTCTGCATTGTGTATCCATACTCTGATACGAGTTGGAGTTGAATTTGACGCTCATTGATATATTTCATAATTACGTATTGGTATATTTAACAGGATATAATTTCTTCACAAAATTCAACTCTAAATTTACTTTAAATATCTTAAGACCCAACTTCAACAAACTAACAATGTCTCATTAATTACATAAATAATCATCTTTACTCACCAATCACATGTACACCATAAAAGAAAGATTTGGATTCTAATCTTGTTTTAAGGTAGTCATAACGCTACGATGACTGCAGTGTGGCAGTTTATAATGATGTCTAGCACCGAGGCATCATGCCGCAGACATGTAGCATAATGTCCCATCCAGTCACATTATCCTGACACCATGCCGACCAGTCCTAACACTACCCTCTTAATGTTGAGCGCCTAGCGAGGCAGATGTTTGTACCATTGTTTTGGAAGTCTTTAGTATGACTCGGTCGGGGTTCGAACCCTTGAACTCCTGCATCCGAGGCGGACGCTCTAAGCGCTAGGCCACCGGAGCGGTCTTTAAATGAAAGAGTTGATGGCCAGGACCACAGTTAATCTGCTTGAAGACTGTGGGGTTTCCTTGTTAAATAGCGAATTTTTACTTCATCCATCTCGAGAT